>PVKH010030355.1:0-12503 GCA_004027955.1 Chaetophractus vellerosus | reverse complement strand
AATAATACACCAAACACATAGGGTTGTTGTGAGGATTCAGTGCAGTGAAGATTACTTAAAATAGTACTGAGCATAAATATTCCAGTTTTTTGTTGTCTGCATTCATGACAGACGTATGTTTAAACATAAGGCCTCATAGGTACAAATGCACCTGTGAGGATCATACTCAAAAGATGCTTTGGGGAAAATCCTGAATCTCAGTGCTCCATAAGCTCCATAAGAGGGAATAAGGCTGAGCTGGTGGTTGGTTAACCTGGTTCTGGTCCCAGCTGTGACGTTAAAGGGTCAGATGGTCTACGCTAATCCATATAAATTTCTGTGCCTCAGTTTCCCCAGGCAGCATTATCAACCTCACAGAGACATGAAGGAGGCAAGGTTTAAGAACCCATATGTTGACACAATGGTCCTTATCATACAAAAGTCTGCTTAGCAATAAAAAGAATTCAAAAACTCATAATGTTTCCCTTCTCTCTAGCAGGATCTTTAAGAACAGATAGGCTTGGAATGACCAATCATCATACCAGTTCCTCTCTCTGTCTTGCTCTGTCTTTTTATTTCCCTTCCATGTTGCTCTTAGAACAAGACCTGTTAAACTAGAGTTAGCCATGGTCATTATTATTTCTTCAGGCCAAATTTAAAGCACATGTTGTCCAGGTTTGAACCTTGACATCAATCTTTACATTCAGTGTCATAAATAGGGCAATATAAAGCCAAGAAGAATAAACCAAAGAAAATGAATAGCTAGAAAAATATCTACGTTTTATTTCTCAGGTCTTGGGAGGTCATGGTATATGTTGCATAGCACAGGGGTCCTTTCTGCTATGCGTACCACAGAGTTCACACTGAATCTCAACTTTGTGAGTTGGGTGGGTTAGTTCTAAAGCCAAGACTCATCTCATAATACCCCCAAATTGTAGAAGGAGGAAGGATATTGTCTTGGTCACACAGAGTGTCGAATGAGACCATACTCCACAGAAGTCCATGTTTTTACCCTCTTTGCCCATTTTAAAAATCATTTCCTCCTCCAGGATTTTTTGATCAAATGTGTCTTTGGGCATACACTATAAATGGAGTTGGTAGTGTGGGAAGGAAGCCCAATTTCTCCATCCTCACTGGCATCCTTCAACCAATCCTCCTATGCAATGGATGCCACCCCCTTGATCACACTAATCTTTCCATATTCCATTTTTTCCACATTTTTTTCAAAGTCCAACACTCAGAACCAAACCCCCTATTGCACACAGTTCTGACTCACATACACTGCTTCTTTTTGAGGCTTGGAAAAGTGATTCTATTAATCCAGCCTGCAATTATGCTAGTTGTTTTAACAGACCTCAGTCAAGGGAACTGCAGCAAAGATGACAGGATATATGTGACAGATGGTCCTTCTGAAATTCAGATATGGTTATGATCTTCTCCTTGGTACTTAATGGATTCTAGCACAGAATAAATATTAAAGAATGACTGCTACACAGTTGAGGTGAATTAAAGCCAAACATTTGAGACTTCACCAGTGAATTGACACTGGCCCTGAATATAAATTGTAGCCCACGAAGCTCAAGTCTAACCAAAAGTTAAGCTGGAAGTCTGGAAATAAGCTGCCCAATTGAGACCAAACTTAGGTTGAAATTATGCACAGTACTTCCAGACTAGCCTGAGACTCCACAGGACCTCATGACATGGGCACTCACCATTCTTGCAGAGCAGGACAGCCAGGAAGTCCTGAGCAGAGGAATTGATATAGAGCAAGACGGTGGGCGCCTGGACCGTTGTAAAGCTAAATGCAATGTTCTCCTTGGAAGGTGCTGCATCTGCATAAATAGCTGAGGACGCATGGCTTATATTCTTGGTCACGGGGTACGGCTCTTGAAACATGTAAGTTACTGAAGTTCCAGCTTCAAACACTGCAGAAACCTCTGCAAAATATAAGAGGGGAGAGCATGCACTGAAACAGTCAATTTTTCTGGATAACAGTAAATACTTTTTTACATTTCTTAAGGGCCAGGTACTGTGGGGAAGGTTTTTTTTTTTTAATTTATTATATAATGTGCACCAAACAATAATTTTGAAAGGGTGGGAATCATTGTTCTTATTTATAAATGAGAAACCCAAATTTACCAAAAGTTGAGGGCCTTGACCAAGGTTGCAAAGTTAATATTTGGCCCCTGAATTTAGTCCTGCATCTCAGCATGCATTTGTAGGATGGATATCATCTGTCAGGCTGATTTCTTAAGAGGCAAAGATAAAATGTTGCTGCCTCCAGCACAGCAGAGTAAAATGCTATTAGGATCACCTTACTTTCAGTACTGGGATTTTAACAGATCTGGCTTATTGTTGTGGGGTATCAAGAGGATTGCAATGGACTCCAAATTACTGAGAGTAAGACATTGGGTGAGTGGGTGGGAGAAGAGTGACTTTCTATGGTTTTGGGTAAAGTGTGTAGAACCATGGAGCCAGAAGAGAGAAAATTCAAAGAAACAGTAAAAACAGACATTGGTGTCCAATTCCTGGACTCATTTTTTTAGATGTCTAGGATTTGGTGCTCAATTTTCCCCTAAAAATAGCGAAGGTGGGCAAATAAGCCTTGCTATGGAAACAATTCCTATAGGAAAACAAATTGGTTGGCATTCTTCTTCCATCCTTAAGAAAGGTGGCATCTGCAAACTGATGAAATTCAGTTAGCATGACTGTGCAAATCATCCAGTCCTCCCTGGATAGTGTTCTCGCTCCAACTGTTATCATTTTAGTTTAGTGGAACTAGCACAGGATTTGGCAACAGCACTGGCTCTGAAGTCTTACTGGATTTCACACTAGGTCCGTGTTCCCAGATAAGTTAGGAACCCAGTGGAGCCTCTGTGTGCTTCATCTGGTAAATGGGAATCATAACACTTAACTCATGCATATTCCTGCCCAGGTGAATGAGATGATTTGCACAGAGCACTAAATATGGTTCTACAGCCCAGTTTTGAACTCAGAGGCTCTCCATGTTAGAGCTGAACGCGCTTCATGCGATATATCTGCTTATTGTCTACACATCTGTCCAAGAGCCTAGTCTCTTCTTCAGATCAAGGCTGATCTTGAATTTACTTTAAATTTTATCTCTGTAAAGTGTTGGGGTATGGAGGAAAGGTTATTTCATGCAACGAAATAGCTGAGATCTGGTAGGAAACCTCTGCCACGAAAGCAGCACAATAAACACGCACCCATGGCAATGTGATTACTTTCCCTTTTTCTTGAATGAAATTTGGAAAGCTCGTAATTCCCCACAAAATTCTCTGATTGAGTTGGTGGCACCTAGAACCTAATCAAACCTGGCTTTTGTTTCCTAATTCTATTGCAAATTTATTCCATCATGTGATAATTCTGTAACAACCTGCCACAGTGCCAAAAAAATTAAAGTTGCATATTTATGCATATTGCCTTACAAATTGGGACTACCAGCTCATTTTTTGTGAAAGGTTCAGAGAAAGTGTTTTGCGTTTATCATGCAGGTTACAAGATCAGGACTCCTGATTATAAAGATATGCAGCAGAGGTTTGTGACAGTGAAGATTCTGGTTAATCATGAGCTTGATTCAAGCAGCTCCTTTGAGTGAATTTCCTCAGGGACATTTGGCCCACATTCTGAGATATCATCTCCTAGTTAACAGAATAAATGGCTTTATTTGATCTTTGTGTGTGTCCTCTATAGTATAAGTCTAACTCAGAGCATTCAACATGAATAGCATATTGGATATGGGTATATATATTACACTTTTTCTTTTTATTTAGGATAAAAATATAAAAAAGAATTTTGCAACTGGAAGAGAAAAAATCGAACTGAATCTCTGTTCTCCCTCCTCTACCCATCCCAGCTTTGATTTACTTTTGATGGTTTAAGTATTGCTGATTTCAACACAGTAATACACTTGAACTATAATCGTCTCCAAGTGTGTTAAGATTTAAATGTAAAAGTTTATGCTTTCAGATCAAAGAGATTGAATTGTCTGGACATCTAAAATTTTTGAGGTAAATGGAAGGAAAATCTTGAATTTAAAGGCAAAATTGTTCTCCTACTCCAGCACCAAAATATCGGTATCCCCTGAAACTTTATTTGCCAGAAGGTACTGTGCCAGTTAGATTCTGAGAAGACAGGACACACATTTAAAATATAAGCACCAGTGAAAGGTAGCCTGTGGTGAGACATGTATATGGGACAGAGAAAATGATTCCCAGAAGAGGGTAACAGAGATGGAGGTCTCTGTGGGCAGAGTAGCCTGAGAAAATCTGAAAGGGGAGATCAACAAAGACAAGATCGCAGAGGGTAGAATGATAAAAGAAAGTAGATGGGTGAAAAGGATGACAGCCAAGAGGTTGGGCATTTCTGAGCCTTGGAGTCTCATGGATTGTAGTGGTTTGAAGCTATATGTACCCCAGAATATCATGTTCTCAAAGTTAAGCCGTTTCTGTGTATGTAAACCTATTGTAAGTAGGACCTTTTGATGAGGTTACTTCAGTTACAAAGCATGACCCAGGGTGGGCACTAGTCCTCTTACTGGAAGCCTTTATAAACAGGATGAATAGAGAGAGAGAGAGAGAAAGCCATGGAAACAAGAAGCTGAAAACAATGAAACCTGGAAGAGAAGGGAGAGACCAGCAGATGCTGCCAAGTGCCTTGCCGCTTGGCAGAGGACCAAAGGAGGTTTGGCAGTTGGTCACTGGGAAGAAAGCATCACCTTGATGATGACTCGATTTGGACAATCTCATGGTCACAAACTACACACTAATAAATTCCCATTGTTAAAAGCAAACTCATTGCATGGTATCTGCTTTGAGCTGCCTCAGGAATTAAAACATGGAATTAGGCTGGAAACTGGCCCTGCTACACTTCAGCTCTCGTACTGAATGCCGCTCAACCTCGGGTTATTCAAAGGTCATAATGAATTGAACCTTGCAATGTTATAGAAAAGCATGGCACATAGTAAGTACTCAATAAACAATAGCTGTTCTTGATAAAATAATAGAGAAATAGACAGTTTACAACCATAGTGGGTGATTTCAATACCCCATTTTAAATACTGTATAGAATATCTAGAGAGAGGCTCAGCAAGGAAATAAAGACTTGAACAACAGTATAACCAACCAGAACTAAAAGGCATATATAGCACACTTTCCCAACAACAGCAGAGAACACATGATTTTCAAGTGCGCGTGGATCATTTCCCAGGTTAAACCATATGTCAGGGCACCAGAGAAGTCTCGATAAATTTAAAGATATTGAAATCATACAAATTAACCTCTCAGACCAAATGGAATGAAGGTAGAAATCAGTAACAGAAGGAAGCCTGGGAAATTTACAAATATGTGGATATTAAACAGCACAGTCTTAAGCAATTAATGGACTAAAGAAGAAATTTTAAGGGAAGTTATAAAATATTTGGAGATGAATGAAAATAAAAACAAAACATACCAATACTCATGAAATAAAGTAAAGGCAGAGCTCAAGGGGAAATATATAGCTGTAAACATGTATATTAAGAAGAAAAATTTCAAATTAACTTAACTTTATATCTTGAGGAAGCAGGAAAAAAGAGTTAACTAAACACAAACTCAGCAAAAAAAAAGAAAATAATTAAGATTAGTGCAAGGATAAGTGAAATGGAGCGTAGAAAAAAAATTGAGAGATAAGCAAAACAAAAAGTTGGTTCTTTGGAAAAAATGAATAAAATTGATAAACTTTAGCTAGACTGACAAAGGCAAAAGATAAAAGACACATATAACCAAAATCAGAAAAGAATATGGCGATATCTCTACTGACATTAAAGAACTAAAAAGGATTATAAGAAAATATTATGAACAATAATTGTATGCTGACAAACTACTTAACCTAGAAAAAAATGGAAAAATTCTTAGATACACACCAATTACACAAATTGACTCAAGAATGATGATAAAATCTAAACAAACCTATTATAGGGATAAAGATTGAATAAATGATCAAAAAGCTTCCAGGGCCAGAATGGCATCATGGGTGATTTTTAAAGAAACATTTAAAGAAGAACTAACACCATTCCTTCTCAAAGTCTTCTAAAGAATTGAAGAGGAGGGAACAAGTCCTAATTCATTCTGAGGCCAGCCTTAATCTGAAACCAGTCTTGTAAAGACATCACAAGATAAGAAAATTGTAGACAAATTTCCTTTATGACTATAGATGCAAAGGTCCTTAACAAAATGTTACCAAACTGAATTCAAAAGCATATTAAAAAGATTATGCATTGTGGCCAAATGGGATTTATCTCGGGTATACAAGAATGGTTCAACATATGAAAACCAATCAATGTAATGCACTCCATAAATAGAATGAAGTGGAAAAAACACATTATTATCTCAACAGACACATAAAAGACATTTAACAACAACTGAAGAGCTAGAAGGAAATCAGACTTTTATTTTTAATGAGTATCTCTGAGTAATTAGAGTGGGTTTTTAACTTTTCCAGATCTCCAAATATTCTACAGTAAGAATAAATTATATAATGTTTTTAATTAGAAAAACTTAAATGAAAATATCCTGACATTCTCACCAAGATTCTTCATATAATGATAGGGGTGGCAGTCATGGTGGGACAGCTTGATAACAACATATAACAGAATGAATCTGGATTCCTAACTTACGTCATATATAAAAACTAACTCAAAATGGGCCAAAGATAAAAATGTAAGAGCAAAAACTACAAAAAAACTTTGTGTAAATCTTCAGGACCTTGGATTGTCCAATGATTTCATTTATATGACAGCAAAAACATGAGAAAGAAGAGAAGAAAATAGATAAAGTATACTTTCTCAAAATTAAGGACTTTTCTTCTTCAAAAGACACTATCAAAAAAGTGAAAAGACAATCCTCAGAAAGAGAGAAAACACAGGCAAATCACAAATCTGAAAAAGGAATATTTTCCAAAATATATAAAGAACTTTTACGACTAAAAATAAAAAGACAAATACCCAATTTTTAGAAAATGGGCAAAGGATCTGAATGGATATTTCCCCCAAGACGATATACAAACGGTCAATGAACACATGAAAAGATGCTCGATATCATTAGTCATTAGAGAAATGCAAATCAAAACCATAATGAGATGCCACTTCACACATGATAGGATGGTCATTATCAATAAGACAGACAATACCAAGTGTTAGTGAAAATGTGGAGAAATTAGAACCATCACACTACATTGCTGGTGAGAATGGAGAATGTTGCAGTCACTTTGAAGATCAGTTTGGCAGTTACTCAAATAATTAAACATAGAGTTAAATGTATGACCCAGCAATGCCCAAGAGAAATGAATATATATCACCATACAAAGACATGTACATGAATGTTCATAGCAGAATGAATGTCCAGCAACTGATGAATATATAATTGAAATGTGAGGCATCCATACAATGTAAAACTCTGGCAATAAATAGGAATGAAGTAATGATAATGCTACAACACGGATGAAACTTGAAAACATTATGCTAAATGAAAGAAGCACAAACTATCACATATTGTATGTTTTCATTCATACGAACTGTTCGGAATAGGCAAGTCTATAGAGAAAAAGATGAGTGGTTGCCAAGGGCAACCTGCCCTGTTAGGTTGCCAGCTTGTCTTGATCTGTTAGGGATAAGGAAAATATGTTGCGAGTTGATGCACCATGGTTCTAACTCAGGCATTGATATGAAACAAAGGTCCCTAATTCTATCCCAGATTTGTCCAATATTTGCATGCTATTTCCCTTAAATATGGGGTGCTACTGAAAGTAAGTCTGGAAGATTACCCCAATCGAGAAGACCCTTTGATCAGACCATCTTATAGCTTACGGCTCCCCATTTCAATTCCAAACCACTTTTCTTAGAGGCAATTGTCATGGGTAAAAGCCTTAGTGCATCTTACAGACATTGCGATCATGGCATAAAAGGGAATCATTTCCTTAGGATTCTGAGAAAGGAGGGATAAGTTTGGAAACTGTGAAAGATGAAGCAAGCCAAAAAGGCTAAGCATGGATTTATTTACTTAACTTACAGATCAAAATAATAGGTGGAGAAGGAGCACAGAAGATGTTCCAACATACGCAGGCAAAAGATACAGTGGCAGGAAGTGAAGAAAATTAATAGGAGTTGTTTCACAGAAAGGAGCCAAGAAAAAATTAGGCTAAATTTAGAGCACTATGATATATGAGATGTTTGAGAAATATCCCCAGAGAAATGCAGGAAGTCTGCTACTCTTTTTTTTTTTTAACTCCTAAACAGAAGACTTCAGGATAGGTCCTGTGACATTAATCCAGGATGCTTTAATGTGTGGGTCCAGGGGCATTTATTCTGTATGTGGTTCTTCTAGCACGTGGGCCGGCTCTTAGGGTGGCATTTGAATTTTGCAGGGGAAGTTATTCAGAGACCTCCCTCAGGGTGAAGACGCAGTAGCACTTTGCTTGTCTCAGCTCACATTAGGAGCCTACTGGGATGGGACCTGCTTTAGTTCGTGCTCCCCACACACTGCTGGCCCTACAATTTGTACCATTCCTTTCCTCCCAAGGAACACAACATGCTTCCCAGCAATAATAAGCAAATAATTCAAACTAATTGAGGGGAAGGCCAATGTGGATGAAGGAGAACCTTAAATTATAGAATACGTCAAAGAAAACACCGGGTGTTGTTTGTATCTATTGTTTCTCAGTTCCAACAGTAAATTAGATTAAATAATGCACTTATTTAGTGGAGGTACTGGGAAAATGCATTTCGATGAATTAACAAGTATTTTTTATAAATGGCACCACTGTTTCCTTCTAAATGTGGCTTTAGAGTGATTAAAACATCTTATTTTAATAGTTCAAATGCTGCTCTTAAAATATTGTTTACACTATTTGTTCAATAAACTTTTTTCCGTCAACAAAACAACTTAAAAATTTCTGTGAAGATTGATAGCAAGTTGACTCTTTGTCTTTTTTTTTTTTTAAATCAAGTATTTGTACTGGATCATGAGATTTTAAAGTTATCTAGAGCTATCTTGAATTTATCTAAAGAATTTACACCATGACCATCATTCTTTGTTCTATGTGTACATCTAACAGTATTAACTTTTGTTAACAGAATAAAATCATGAATGACAGGGGAAATGAAAAGTGCACTTGGGTAGGAATTTTGTCTCCTGTATCCCATTTGGAGTCCTCTGATTAACTTAATGTAGACCTCTGGTCACCGCTTTTAAAACCTTTTTGTGCGCCCATCATCTCACCTATAGAATGCACAGTGATTTTTACTAATTTATCTATATCCTGCTCATTGTCAAAATGATTTAAGGTGGCTTAACACTTCCTAAGGATACTCAGGGCTAGTTTCTAGAGTTATTTAATTAATAATTGAGAGGGTTAGGAAGACACTAACGATCTGGCTATTAACACAGAAATGAGAGCTCAACTGCTTCAACACACAACTGACTCCTCGGCCACGGAGACTGCGCTGCCCTGGTATTTTCAGTCCAGTTCAACTACACGGCCAGTGTGCAAACACAATGACAGTTTATGTCACATTCAGGTGCTGTGCAGAGTTTCTGAACAGTTGGAAATCAAGGGAGAGTACAGAACTATAAACTATGCATTGCTTTTTTTTTTTTTTAAATTTAATATCATTTTCTCTTCGAAACCTCTCTCAATGGTAGATCCCAATGACACATATATGAGTGATGAAACCTGGAGTGGGGAAGGAAGAGACCACAGGAAGTTGGAGGTGTGCCCAAAGGTGTGGGTATCCTGTGAGCTGTTCACGCCTGTGAATGACCGGGCATTGCACATGGGAGAAGCCAGACTGCCTTGTGTACCTTTTTTGCAAAAGGGCCCTTCGTATGGCGAATTCGTGCAATCACAGAAGTAGCCGCTGAGCTTCTCCACGCATTTCCCCCCGTTGTGGCACATGCTGCCGTAGCTGCTACAGTGACCAGGGCAACCCGGCCGGACTCCAGTTGTGACCTTGGCCCTTTCCTCCAGGTCTAGTTTCTGCCCATTCAAGTGCAAGGAGCGAATGCATCCTAGGAAGCCTTTCTGTCTCGATGATGTTCCCCCTACAAGGTGAAAAACAAAGGGAAAAAGGTAAGGTGGCATAGGGGTTGATTTGTTAGCTTTCATATTGGCACTGGCAATAGTTAAATATCATTTTGTTTTCCTTCTGTGTTGAACCCTTCTACTAAAGTTTGCAGTGAGAACTGGATGTTCAAAGAACTTGGAAAAGATGCATGTCCTTCCAGGCTGGGAAACACATACACACTCACACACACACACACATACACGCAAAACAAAGAAACAACAACAGGAAAAATAAAACAAGAGACTATCATTCTTGTGGGATATTGTGCTTTATATGTTTGAAAGTAAAAGTTCAGAAGGGCATGTTCTTTGAAAGTAGCATGTGTTTTTGCACAGTACATAGCTGGTTGCAAATCTGAAACATAAGGGACTGAGAAAGCCTCTTATCAGGATTGTTCCTTCTGACAAGGTTAGAAGAAAGCCTATTAGGGGTGCCCAGTGAGAAAACTGCAGCGAGCTTAGTCCTACCTATACAGTAGAGCAAAGAATGTTGGAAAGAGGGCAAAATTTAAAATTAGGGAGAAATGGATTCAAACTCCATGTCTGAGTGTGATGAGCTATATCGATGACTGGATCACCTAAGCTTAGCTTAAAGAGGTAAAACAATAAGTCCACCTATTCATCCCTCCTTCTCCCCTCTGAATCTCTGATAACCACCACCTTTATAGCAATGTTACAAGTTCTTCCATTACCATAGTATAATAACTACAATAATAATAAATCTACTTTGGTCTGTGGTTACACTCCCTCCTTATGTTTGCTCATTCCTCAGTCTTGAGGAATTTGGAATGATGTCCGTGCTGACTGCTTCAGTTTGAGAGGGGGCAGATGGAAGGAACTGTTTTGCTTGCAGTTGTAGATACTCCTTGTCTTTGGACAGTGAATTGCTTTCTATGATGCTGCAATGACTGATACATGATATTGTACATTTGTCAAAGCCTATAAAATTTTACTTGGTTAGTAGCAATGCTTCAATATTGGTTCATTAATTGTAACAAAATTACCACACTAGTGTAAGATATTAATAACAGGGGAAAACGTGTGTGTGGATGGGTGGGGGAGTTATATGGGAATCCCTTATATATTTATTTTTTCCGGTAGGCCAGTAAAAAATATTTATTGAGAAATGGGGGAAAAGAACAGAGCTTGCTGAGAAACGGGAGAGAAGGATGGAAATACACACGGAGATTTGGTGTGGGCTCCTCTAGGCAGAGAGCGAGATTTGGCTTGTGTGGTTACCTTTTAAGCTATTAATTATTCCTCCCCTTGCTAATGTTGGGGGGAGGGCCCCCAGCTGTTTACTGTTCTGATTGATTACCTGACCCATCTATACTTTTGATGTGAAACTTTTCTCTTATCTATAACTTCTATAAATAAAGTTATTCTATAAATAAAGTTATTACAAAAATAGCAATACATTTATTTTTTTGTACTTATGGTAAGGATAATTTAAGAGAATGGAGCATTGTTCTTCCCTTATCTCCTCTCTTGAATCCTTGCAATAGCTTGGATCAGCAGGGCCTTATACTGAATGATTCTAGAGCTCACCCTCCAATTATTCTTTAGAAATAATTTCACCTTCTGGAGAACAGAATAGGATTGCAACCCAACTTTCTTCTGAGGGTGCATCTTGAAGGCTTGAGAATCATTCACAATGCTCTTTAGAAATTATTCCAGAATAGGGCAGTTTCAAAGTGTTAGAGTCTTTTGTTACGTATGGACTCTATCAGTCCAGCTGTCTGATATCAGAAAAATTTGTATTGAGAAACACTAAGGAAATTGATTTAAGTCCCACCCACAGATAATCACTTAGTGCTTAGAATTTTGGAGGATCTCAAAGTAGGCAGAGGTCCAACCCACCATTAAAAAACATGAATTCTATTCCAAATCCAATACACCAAGTTTCAAGTACAATAACATGGATAAATGGAGGACACATAAGTCTTAAAGGTTGACAAGGTGTAGTGATAAAGAGGTGAAGGAATGTGGGAAACCAACAAGAGCAGGATTCACTTGACATTTATTTTCAGCATCCTTAGTATCTCCTTCCTGTGTCTCACTCATTTCTAGCCTTCATCCTACAGTTCTGTTAAATGCTGGTCTAGCAAATGATGAGATAAAATACATTCCCATCAAAGTGGATCCAGTTGAGAATTCCAAATGTTTTATTTCAGATAAGGAATATAGAGGTTAAACAAAAAACAAAGTCATACATTAAATGAATGAATAGGTTATCAGCCTGGCAAGGTGGGCAAGGAAATATTTGGAAATAAGGGTGTGAGGGATTCAAGTCTTGTCTTCCCTGAGTCACACCAGGTCATCAGACCCATATGTGTGACGCTCACTGTCTCCATCCAAAGACAAAGACAGCCTGTTTTTAAGGGATAAATTTAGCCTCTTACTCTGAA
>PVKH010030354.1:0-12504 GCA_004027955.1 Chaetophractus vellerosus | reverse complement strand
TTTTGATATATTATGACAGGTAGAATGGCTGACTTAACTTTCTGACGTCCTGCTGCTTGGGTTTGAACCTTGGCTTCATTACTTTATAGCTATGTCACCTTGGTCAAACACCTTATCCTTGTCTCTAGTTCCTTATCATTTAAATGAGTAAAAATTATAGTGTCTATCTCATAATATTGTTACAAAAATGAAATGAAATGAAAAGTTACATGTATAGAGCTTAGAAGAATGTCTGGGCATAATAAGTGACAATAAAAATTATATATTTTATTCTCTATATATACTGAAAAATACACATTTATAAGGTTTGTTTTTTAAATAAATTATTCCATAAATTCTTTTCATATTTTATTTTATTATAATTTTAATGCCTATATATTATTCTATTATTTGGAGATACTATGAAATCTGAACAATAGTTATCTTACTTTTATGGTAGGAGTAAGATGTTTAGTTTTGGTTGTCCCATTTCTTTAAAAATAAAATGTTATTCTTTCTGTGAACATTTGAAATATAGTTTCTTTTGCATACATTTGACATTAAAATGCAATTTTAGACTTTTATTAGATCACATTTCAAGCAAATTTGAAATTTAGGCCAAATGTTCATATGTAATAATGCCTGGAAATAAATCATCATTGTTATTTTCTTGTATTATTGCCACTTTTTTGTTTGTTTGTTAACTAGTTTTACAGGCTTTTATTTTACTGGGATGTTAGCGAACTTTACAACTAGACTATGTGTGTGATAAAGACTCGTAGCCTTATGTTTTCATGAGTGATCATGGTGTTATTTTGGCCTTTTTCCTGTCTTTGGGACTGGGTCTTTAAAACTTAAAAGTACACATGATATGAAATACTTTGTATTATTATGTAA
Organism: Chaetophractus vellerosus; assembly: GCA_004027955.1. Classification (NCBI taxonomy): domain Eukaryota; kingdom Metazoa; phylum Chordata; class Mammalia; order Cingulata; family Chlamyphoridae; genus Chaetophractus; species Chaetophractus vellerosus. The sequence goes on along the minus strand of PVKH010030354.1, from coordinate 11,628 downwards.
TATACTATTTTGCTGTTTGTTATTGTTTATGGAAACCAATGGGACCAAATACTTGAAAATGGCAAAGTGAGAAACTCCAAGTTATGTCATCGTTGTATATATACTTTTTTCTCCTAAGTGTTAGAACCTGCTTTGGTGTATCATAAATGTGTGGTGTTAGCAGTTTGGGCCTCCAAATAGTTTTGATTAGTGAGTAAAATAAATAGCATGTTGCTATTTTAAGTCAAAATGATATAGATCTGAGTTTAACTTTTTAAAAATTGTATTTCATTTTTATATACTTATTGTTTAAAATATGAATTTGGGTCAGGTGAATATGAGTTTATGATAAACAAAGTTTAAGAATGTGTGAAAAAGTCAGATAAAATTGAATTATTTTTTGCCTTATTGTGTTATACAAAATGGAGTCTCATCTTTTGTGTGTCTTTTTCAACATGTAAATATTTGGGATACAAAATGGCCAAAGTTTAATTTTGCTGTCTTTATAGGTATTTTTTTTTAATCATTTATTTATTTATTTTGTAAGCATTTAAAAAATATAATCAATGTCAAATACTGTACTAGGGTCCAGGGATATATAAAGATGAAATTAGGAGAGCATAGTTTATTGCACTATCTTTAGCAGTATACTTAGACTCTTACGTTGAAAAAATCATGTTTTAGTAATTTTTCCATAATGCCAGATGGTTTACTTTTCAAGGAAAAATAACTGTTCGCAAAATAGTAGAATATAGAAATATAGGAAGTGAAATTAGTTGTAGCATCAGATTTTTTGTTAGTGGTTAGTTTTTTTCCATTGGGAGTATGGGTGAGGATGAAACATAATTCTCTGTATACTGATAATTGTTGAAACTGGATGAGAGGTATATGGTGGGGATTCAGTTAACCTAGAATTTGAATCAAAAGAAACACTGTTTCAGAAAATATTTTGATCCAGTTCAGTATTTCTGGAATATACATTGATTTAATTTGTGGTAAATTTGTTCTTTATGATTTCACATTTGATTAAATTTGTGGTTCAGTACAATTAATTGGATTAACTTAATATAGAGCTCTTCAGAATTTGGTTGGAGGAGTGAGAAGCTTCAGGGCTCTGTCTTTGCATAGAAACTGAATAACCAGCAAAAGCTGGCAGAAACATTTCTCTCAAGGATCCAGAAAAAAGTTAAAGGACTGCAGCAATAGGGAAGTGCAGCAACAAGAAAAAGTCTACTTAAAAGCAGTAGGATCACATGGTACCCTAGCTGGTCCCTCCCATACACCTTACTAGCTCAGGGTGCCCATACCGGGAGCATGTATGTCTGACCCATTCTGACTTGTGGTGGCTTGAGGGATTAACTGTCCCAGAACTCTGCATGTAAGGGGAAAGAGCTTGCCTACAGAATGTTGTGGGATAGCATTCAGGTAGTGCTGCCTGGAGCAAGGGGTTTCTGGGTATAGGACATACAGTGCAGTACCTGGGACCATGAGGAAATTGTCTCCTAGGGAAGAGGTAACATCCCTGTCTATGTGAAAGGGAGAATTCCTAGGGTCACATGCTCATGCCCAAGGTAAGACTCATAAGCAGAAAAGACCAGGGAGACCACTAAGTTTTGGCCCAGAACTATTCTATGCTCTTTGTATGAATACACTCTGAGGGAGAGCACTCAAGCAGGTGAATCTGCAAAGACTGGGAAAAGTGCTTTCTCTCCTCCCCTTCCTTTTTCTTCTTTTTTCTTTGTTAGCTTCTGGCATTCAAGGAAAGCTCTGTTATAACTCTAGGTAGATAAAAGCAAGCTTAAGGAATAAATGCCCCAGAGTCTAAATTCCAGCAATAATATATTAAAATATCAAAATGTCCAGGTTTCAGCAAAAAATTACAAAACATACAAAGAAGTAGGAAGTGATGGGCCAGGCAAAGAGAAATATAAGCACTAGAAACCATCAATGAGGATGTTCCACACAAAGACTTAAAAAAAAAAGTCCTAAATATGTGCAAAGAGCTAAAGGAAAATATGGACAACAAACTAAAGGAAAGCAGGAAAACAATAGATAAACACAAACAGAATATCAATAGAGAGATGGAAATTATGAAAAAGAATCAAACAGAGCTGAAGATCTCAATAACAAATTAAAAATTCCTTGAGGGGCTCAGCAGCAGATTGGAGCAGGCAGAAGAAAGAATCAGTGTACTTGAAGATAAGACAATTGAAATCATCCAGTCTGAGGAGCAGAAAGAAGAAAGAATGAAGAAAAATGAACAGAGCCTGAGGAATCTGTGGGGACATCATCAAGTGTACCAGTATATGCATTGTGGGAAACCTAGATGGAGAAGAAAGAGACAAAGGGGCGGAAAGAATATTCAATGAAATATTTGGTGAAAACTTCCCAAATTTAATGAAAGACATGAATATATACATCCAACATGCTCAACAAACTCCAAACAGGGTAAACACAAATAGAACCATATTGTGCCATGTTAAAATCAAATTGTCGCGGGGCCGGCTCGATAGCCCAGTGGATAGGGCGTCGGCATACCACATGGGAGGCCCCGGGTTCGATTTCCGGGGACCTCTCCTAGCGGGCAGACCGCCTTGAGAATGGCAAGCTGCCATGGGCGGGCCGGAGCCGCCGTGGGCAGGGCAAGAAGCTGCCACGGACATGGCAAGAGCCGCCACGGGCAGGGCAGGTCGCCTGAGGATGGAGCACAGCCAGCCACCCGCGAACTGAAAAGCCGGCCGTGAACAGACGCAGAGACTGCCCACAAGCGGGGAAAGTCGCGCCTGCGCAGTGTCCAATCTCGGCGCGTCGCCGCAGCGGGGGGAAGGGGAGATATGTAATAAAATAAATAAATCTTTAAAAAAAAAAATCAAATTGTCGCATGCCAAAGGTAGAGAATTATGAAAGCTACTAGAGAGTAGCAACTTGTCTTATACAAGGGAGTCTCAATAAAATTAAGTGCTGATTTCTTATTGGAAACCCTGGAGGCAAGTAGGCAGTGGGAAGACATTTAAAGTGCTGAAAGCAAATCTTGCCAACGAAGAATTCTATATCTGGCAAAACTGTCTTTCAAAAATGAGGGAGGGATTAAGACATCCCCAGATAAGCAAAAGTTGAGGGACTTCATCACCATTATACCAGCCCTACAAGAAATTCTAAAGGGAGTTCTTCAGGTTGAAAGAAAAGGACACTAGACAGTTGGCTGAAGCCACATGAAGAAATAAAGATCTCTGGTGAGGTAATGACGTGTAAATAAAAAGTAGTAGTGTATTGTTGGTTTGTAACTCTACTTTTTATTTCTCATAGTATCTAAAATGTAAATACATAAAATATGATAAATCAATGATTTGGGACTCATACTATATAAATATGTAATTTGTGACAAGAACTACGTAGAGGTAGGGGGACAGAGGGGTATAGGAACATAGTTTTTATATGCCTTTGAAGGTAAGTTGGTATCAAAGCAAATGAGATTGTTTAGATTTGGAGGTTAAATTTAAGCCCCATAGTAACCACAAAGAAAATGTCAGAAAATATGCAAACCCATAGACACAGAAAGTAGAGTACAGGTTACCTGGGGTGGGGGGCCAGGGGCAATGGAGTTAATGCAAAATGAGTGTAGGGTTTCTATTTGGAGTGAAGGGGAAGTTCTAGTAATGGATGGTGCAGCAGGTACTGCAATATTGTGAATGTGACTAATCCCACTGAGTGTTATGCTTGGGAAGGGTTGGGATGGGAAGATTTATATTGTATAGATGTTTCCACAATTTAAAAAAAGAGAGAGAAACTAAAGAGATAATGGCAATTAAATGTAATGCATGATACAGGATGGGATCTAAGAGTGGAGGAGAAAAGGCTCAGAAGTACATTATTTGGACATACAAAAAAAGCAGAATATAGAATGTAAGCTTTATATCAATGTTAAATTTCTTGAACTTGATAACTGCACTTAAAGTGATTATATTAGTGACTATCCTTTGTAGGAAACGTACGTGGAAGTATGTGTTCAAGGAGTGTGGTGCAACTTCCTCTCAAATGCTCAGAAGATAAAGAAATGACAGATAGAAATGGCAAAGGTGGAAAAATGTTAAAATTTGTGGATCTGGGTATCTGGGGGGCAGATATGTTGGAGTACTCTGTATGAGGTTTGTGTTATTTTTGTAACAGTCCTATAAGGTTTGACATTATCTCAAAACAAAAAGTTAGAAACATCAATGTAGAAACAACATAATGCTTATAATTAAGCATGTTTTTCTTTCTTTTCAATACACAGAATATATTGAAATTTCTTCTGATGGTAATAAACTTTCCATTGTAGAACCTTTCAAACATGTACAAAAGTAGAGAGTAGTATAATAACTCCCTCACCATGTACCTATCATCTTTTTAACTAATAGAGGAAGGGTAAAGGGATCTAGCATAATTTTGCTAGACAAATATATAAATGTTCTGGGAGGCAGTGTGCCGAGGACCAGCCTTGGCATTCAGAGGGGCTACCAAAAGGTGATGGGCGTCGGCGAAAAAGACACACAGACAGAAAAGGTTGCTAGCTCTGGCTTCTTTTCATTTTTATTCTTTCTTGCCATGTCTCAATTTTTATCTTTATACCTTTCCTCTGATCTCATTGTTTTCCTCTGACCTATTTTTGCTATGCATGTTTTTCTAAGTTCCTCTTACCCCAGAGTGCACCATTGTTTTTTATAATTGAGGGCATGAGTTACACTATGTTCACAGTGCACCTGCGTCATTTTCTCTGGGTTAGCAGAACATTAACCAGTTATTCCCCTTTTATGCATCATGGTTTACAATCACAGTCCTTTTTACATTTCTATGTTAGTACAAGGTACAGAATTACTAGACAATTGTCTTCTATAATACCCACAGCACTATTCATGCCCACAATGTCTACCTCCACTACAAAAGGGTCCTCACATGATGTAAGTTTCAAAAGAGTCTCAATTGTTTTTCTCCACCAATATCTTCTGACATTTTTTTTTCCACCAGGGCCAATTAACTGCAAGGATTTCCTGGCTCTACATAAAAGCAAAATTTGTTAAAGTATTTCTTCTCTATTCCTCTCACCAGAGATCCCTCTTGATCTATATCTATAAAATGCGAGCACAGCATAATGGTGATTAAGGCCAAGTAATTTTTTCTGTACATCCTAACAACTTTTTCAAAAGCGGTTTTGCTGCAACTTGATTATTATTTAGAATTTTTTGCAGAGGTACGCTCTCTACTACTAAGAAAAGCTCAGAGAAAGACAGAAGTGAGATAAAAAGCGCGAACACAGATTTCCTACTGAGGTTGATAGGGAAACCAGCTGGAGGACTGCTGTGCAGTTCCTCATTGCCGCATGGCCTTCCTCTAGTGGCTTTGCAGCTAGACAGGCGTGCTGGCAGTATGTTGTCTCCCAACAGCAGTGCAAGCTATCTACTTGATGGCTGTTACAGTTTGATGTAATTATGAATTCCAAAATCCATACTGAATCATGCTTGTAAACTGATCTGTTCATCTGGGCATGATTAGGTTATGATTAGGGCATTGAGCCCCACCCCTCGGTGGGTGTGTTCTCAAGTATAAAAGGTAAGGCCAAAGACAGAGGGAGCAAATTTGAGAAGCAGATTTTTGAGAAGCAGTTCTGATGTTGGAGAGGGCCGTTCGCCTGATAATCTACAGCTGACCTTGAGGAAGCGCTAAGCCCGGAGAGAAATGCAGCCCCGGTAGGAGGGGAACCCAAAGGCCTGAGCCCTAGCAGACGTTGGCAGCTGTCTTGCGCCAACACATGGACTTTGTTGAGGGAAGAAACTTATGCTTTGTGGCCTGGTAACTGTAAGCTTCTATGCCAAATAAATACCCTTTATAAAGACCAACCAGTTATTGGTATATATTGTGAAGGCACCCCTTTGGCTGATTAATACAATGGCCTTATTCATAGGTTATGAAATGTATGACAGTAGTTTTAAGAACACTGTCCAGAGAGTGGGTAATAAAGGAAAGGGTGGAATGAAATACCCTTGAAGCTCATTTCAAATTCTGCATTTCATATAAGAGTAAACCATGGCCCAGAGAGGTGAGGTGAATTGTTTAGGATCACAGAGCTTAGTTGGAGAGTTTGGATTTAAGCTAGCTTCTGTAACCCAATCTAGTGCCTTTTGCACTTAACTTTGGCCATTTGCAAATTATATTGTTTTGTCTGTACTTTGTATCACTTTGAGTTTATGATATAGTTTTCTTTAGTGATAGCATATTGGAATGATATCTTGAGGGACCCCTTAAATTTGTGTTTTTAACTTAGCCTTTTCCCTCCAATTCATTTCTAACTTAGTTACTCTTCTTCTTATATTCAAATTTCAAATTCTAGACCATGACATTCTTACTCTCCTTTTGTATTCTTCTTTTTGGAGGCCTCTTATTTTTCCACATGGAACTGAAAAAGTGGGAAGTTCTTTAAGTCTAACTAGGATACCTTCCTCTTCAGAGGGGATCAGAACAAAAATGAGCCTTTTTTTTTTTTTCGGTTGTAACAGGTAGAGGTATAGCAAGAAACTAAGAGATATTTTGTAATCAATTCTTTCCTTGTCCCTTCAGAGAACCACTCTTCCTGAGGAATAGGAGCAAGCTAATACTGATTGGTTAGTGTGGGAAAGGATGAGCCAAAGAAAATGATTGAATGGTCAATGGTACCATTGGCCTCAGGATTTCCAGGGGAAGTTATTCCTTTGACTTCCACTTCACTTATCCCATTGCTTATTCTAAAGTGGCTTCCCTTAATTAGAAATCCTCCCAGAAGCTTAATTTATCTACTGTGTGCCTTCCCTCCTGAGAAGTGCTTTAACCTGAAGTGTATTTGTACAGCATTAACTATATTCCTTTGGGAAGTTTACTTTGCAATATAACCTAATTCCCTCTTGATAAATTATCTCCTACTCTTTTGTGAGTCCTTTTCTTCCCTGGTGTAAGTGAAATCCCTCCGGTTGCATATTGAACTAGTTGTCTCCTGTGGCAATGGAGACCAGTGTGGGGATCTCTTTCTCTAAATCTGGACTATATAGAGTGGTCTGTGAGTCATGCCAGGGAGAGGGCCTATGTGTACTGTCAGTATGTTAAGATTTGTTGGATAGAAAGATGGTTTTATTCTGTTCCAGGACTCTGATTGTGCAGGTACTGGTGGTATGGGATGGGGAGATGGAGACGTGAAAGTAGAGATAAAGAGAGATTCATTTGTTAAACATAATTATTTAGTGTGTAATATGTGCTCAGGATAGAAAGACAAATAAAATAAGGTCCTTGTTTTAAGGAGTTCATTGTCTAGTAGGGGAGAGGATTATGTAAACCTCTAATTTATGATGTAATATGATTAAGTGTATGTGTCTGTGAGTGCTATGGAAACATAGTAATCAAATCTTTTAAATAGAGGTACTTTTTGAGCTGGGGCTGAGATAGTGAAATAAAAATCATTTTAAAGTAAAGAAGTGTATTAATTTTCTATTGCTTCTGTAACAAATTACCACAAACTAAGTGGCTTAAAACAGGACAAATTTATTATCTTACAGTTCAGAAGTCTGATACGGGTCTCACTGGGCTAAAATCATCGCGTCAGCAGGGCTACATTCCTTTCTGGAGGCTCTAGGAGACAATCTGTTTCCTTGCCTTTTTCCAAACTTTTGGAGGCTGTCTGCATTCCTTAGTTCATGGTCCTGTTCTTCCATATTCAAAGCCAGAAACATAGCCTCTCTCTGACCCTATTTCCATCATTACTACTCTCGGAGTCTCTTCAGTCTCCTACATCCGCTGTAAAGACCACTGTAGTTGTATTGGGTTCTGAATAATCTGGGGTGATGTTTTCATCTCATAGCTGACTAGCAACTTTATTTCCATCTGCTACCTGAATTCCCCTTTGCCATGTAACCTAATGTATTCGCAAGTTCTGGGGATTAGGATGTAGCCATCTTTGGGGTGGTGGTGGTACATTATTCTGTTTACCATAGGAAGAGAGAGTTTTTAGTATCATTCCTCTGTTTAAAAACTTGGATGGTTTATTGTTTACAAAAGAGACAGTCATTTTCGGGGGTCCCAGAATCCAAATGTGATGAAGTGTATGGTTTCTTTCACCAAAATAATATTCATACATATTTCATAATAGTTTTGGGAGGGGTTAATAGAGGCCTTTAAGGCTTTTTCAGTCCAGCCCTAGCCTAACCGCTAGTTCTTTTCTTCTCATGACTCCATGTTTCTAGCCCAGTGTGTCTCAAACATGGCTGTACCACGGAAACGTCTGTAAAGTAGTATAGAGTATTTGTGCTCAAGACACCTTTCCTTTCTGACCAGGGCTGTGAACTACTCTGGTAACCGTGTTTTTATTCCTAGAAAAATTGATGTATTTTTATACCTCCACATCTTTGTTCTTGCTGTACTTTTCACTTGCTTTGAATTTCATCTTCCCTTTTCTTCCCTTATCTCTACTGGATTAATTCCTAGTATTTTTTTAAGGTCCAGATGAGATGACACCTCTTCTATGATGTCTTTCCTATTAGAACTTTTCTGTTATTTCTTCTGTACTTACATTTCATGCTTTTTATATTTCTATTAGAGAAAGTAGCTAACTGTGTTTTGTTATTCATATGTGTTTCCTGACCGGGTCACAGATTCCTTATTTCTAGCACTTACTACAATAAATGAGTCATGGTATATACTTAGTAAGTATTTCTTTGAGTGTTTTGCATAAATATGATCATTTGTCAAGTAATGGTCTTTGAACTCATTCATCTGCTTCTGATTAGGTCATAATATGTCAGCACCTTCTCCAGGAAGTGAACAGTGGAAATAGAAATTTATAAGTGGTGGGAACTGATTAAAGTGTTTTTGATTATTAGTGGAGTTCACCTGAATAAATTTTTTCCTGTTTGTTGTTGCACATCTCACCAAAATATCTGGATGATACCAAATTTCAGTACTACATTTAGGATTTTTTGACTTAAAATAAAGATTACATGGCATTCCCTTTGGGGAGCCTTGGGGGAGAGGGAAGGTCACCTGACAACTAAGCAGTTATCATTCCAGAGCGGTTGATGCTGAGCGGTGCTAAGAGGTCCATGTGACTGCTGGTTTGGAGAGTCATGCCATTCATATTTAATACACCATAGACAGAGAAACAGTGGTTTCAAATATGAGCTCCAAATTAAAGTTCGAAGGGAGATTTCTGAAATATTGTGTCTGATCAAAACTGAGTTGCTTCTAACAAGGGCAACTCTATGTGGCAACCATGTGGCAGGGTTTCTCTATTTAGATGAGGGTTAATGAGTTTACTAATTAGTTATTTCTCTCTTTAAATGATGGTTAATGGCAGTTAGGTGTTTATAAATTTGTATTCACCTCTCATCCCCTAATACCAAGGAACAGCAGTCTTTTACCAGCAGACTTCTTCATCTTGGAATGGGATTGAGAACAGCTCCTACTGGTACACCATTTCTCCAGTGGAAAGCTTGAGGTTGAGAGTTTTTTAAAAGTTATTTTTATTTTTATTATTATTTTTGTTTTGGGGTTGAGTTTTTTTTAAAACATTTATTTTTTATTTATTACATATCCCCCCCTTTCTGTTTGTTCTTACTGTGTTCATTTTTGCGTTCTTCTGTGTCTGCTTGTCTTCCCCCACTGCGGCGACCTACCGAGTCAGCCCACCGCGGGGGCTTTCCCTGCCCATGGCAGCTTTCCCTGCCTGCAGTGGCTTTGCCCTGCTCGCAGCGGCTTGCCTTCTCAAGGCGGTCTGCCTGCTCAAGGAGGCCCTGGGTATCGAACCCGGGGCCTCCTATGTGGTAAACCGGCGCCCTACCAATTGGGCCACAGCCGGCCCCTGGGGTTGCATTTTAACTTAGCATTCCTTCTGTGTCTCTATATACTATCTACAAACTTTTTGCCCATGTCTTATGTGTTGCTATTCTAGGAAAAAATTATTCTGGAATTTTTTTAATATCCCTTTTCTTATATATAATCTTATATATCCTCTTCTTTCTAGTTCAGATCTATACTTTCCCAGGGCTAAAGTTTATCTCATCTTCCAGTTGAGTTATTCCTCAACTCTACCCAGCGATTTCCTCTTATATATCATTGACCTGTTTGCGAGGGATATCCTTTTAGACCAGGGGTTCTTAACTTTTTATGTTCCACGGACTCCTTTGTCAGTCAGGTGAAATGAATACTACTGTAATTTATTTATTGCATACATTCATAAATGAAGCAAATGTTAGATTTCAGTTAGAAGTCAGAGAAAATTAAGATAATAAGTTGATTTTTTTCAATTTAAGCTCACGGAATCCCTGAAATCTTTGGTCTGTGGACCCCTGTTAAGAACCCCTGTTTTAAACATTTTCCACCTTTCAACCACATTCATTCTTCATGGCTTACTTCAAATGGCATCTCTTCCTCCCCTGCTCCTCCAGGTAGTTAAGTGGTTTGTTTTCTTTGCTTCTAAAGAACACTGTACGTATCTCTATTATAGGATTTATCACATTATTCTCAGTTGGCAATTCTTCCTTCCCCTCAGTGCTAAGCATTTTACTCCCCTGTGAGTTTTATATTCAAAATCAAGGCATGATAGTAAGATTTAGGATGGGTGAGAGGTAAACCTTTATTTTGTAAAGTTACTCTTTTGTAAATGCAGGCCTGTTCTTAGGCGGATTAGTTTTAGGAAAGAGTATATATGGAAATTGTGGATCTGTAATTGGATTCTTGAAAAAGTGTATGCCCATTTACCATTTGAAAATTCTTTGTGTACCCTCAGATGTCTGTGTCTGTTTGAAGACCACTCTTTTCAAGAAATTCTTGAACATTTACATCAGGTTATATGTAAAGGAAATGTTCACAGCACCAGTGTACATAAAAGCTAAAACGTGGAAATGACTAAGATGACTAACAATAATAGAATTGATAAATTATGATATGCTCATACACTAGAATACTATACAGTGAAAATGAATAAACCATAAGTAAGGTACAGCATGGATCTTGTTACTTAAATAATATTGATGGAAACAGAACACAAACTAATACAGACTTATGATTGCCTTAGTATAATATTCAAAGAATAGGCAAAACTAGCCAATATTGTTTATAGATGCCTCACATGTGTGGTAAAATATAAAGAGCAAGGAAATGATTATCATAAAACTCAGGCTAATGGTTACCTCTGGGGGAAGGAAAGAGGCACTGATTGGGGAGGGGACACTTGGCAGTGTAAAAGTAAAAAGGATTTTGGTAGCAAAGTGACTTTGGGCATATTAACCTCTTAACCTAAGTTTTTTTCTTTGACTCTAAACTGGGACAATAACCACCTCATGAAAGTTGTAGAGATTAAATGAGATAAACTGTATAAAGCACTTAGGTCCTTGTCTGGCTCATACTAAGCATTAGATAAATGGTAATATTTTCCTTATTATGCTGTTTTTCTCACCATGACTTGAGACTGATAATATATGCTTTTGGTAGATAAGGAGGACAAAGTTCAATAAAAGTGGATAAAATTGAAACAAGAAGAAAACCTAGAAATAGTGATGGGGGTAGAAAACTACATTTGGGTGCTACTGCTACTTTGTATCATATGCCATTTTAGTTGGGCATATTATTTTGTTTAATCTTAAAAATAACCCTGAG
>PVKH010030353.1:0-12105 GCA_004027955.1 Chaetophractus vellerosus | reverse complement strand
CAGCCCCGGGAACAGAGGAACTCGGAAGCCTGAACACTGGAGACGTCAGCAGCCATCTTACTCCAACACGTGGACTTTGGTATGGGAAGAAATTTATGCTTTGTGGCCTGGTAACTGTAAGCTTCTACCCCAAATAAATACCCTTTATAAAGACTGACCAATCTTTGGTATATTTCAAAAGGCACGCCTGTGGCTGACCAAAACAGATATATAGAAAACAATCCCATGTTAAGATATTCAACATCATTAGCCCCTAAAACATGCTAATTAAAATCATAAACAGGTATCACTAAATACTTTTCAGAATGACTAAATTTAAAAATAGTGAAACAACCAAATGTTGACAAGGATGCAGAGAAATTACATGCTGTGGAAAATTGAAATAGTAGAGACATTCTGGAAAATACCTTGGCTGTGTCTTTAAAAATTAAACATGAAGTGAACATATGGCCCATAAATTGATTCCCGAGTATTTGTCCCAGAGAAATGAAATACAGTCTGTACATGGATATATATAGAACTTTATTTATAACATCAAACACTGAAAACAATGCAGATTCAATGAGTGAATGATCAAACAAATTGGTACATCTGCCCCTTGGAATACTACCCAGCAATAAAAAGGAACAAAATATTGATACATACCACAACTTGGATGACTATATAAAGATTATATTGAGTAAACACAGTCAACCCCAAAATGTTCAATAATATATGATTCCTTTTATATAACATTCATGAAAAATATGTAAATGGAGAACAGATTAGTGGATATAAGGGTTTAAGTGGTGCATGAAGGAAATGGGTGTGGCTTTAAAAGAGAAATGTGTGGCATTCTGTGGTGATGGAAATAGCTTTTATCTTGTCTGTAACAGTATCAACATCCTGATGTTGCAAGATGTTACCATTGGGTTAAACCAGTTAAAGGATAAACATGATCTCTCTATAATTTCTAACAATTGAATGTGTGTCTACAATTTTCTTCAAATATAATTTTTAAATTAAAAATGAAAATCCAAGAATAAAACATGACAAACCAATTTGATTGATATAAATGTAACTTATATGCTACAATACTTCTAAACTGTCCATTGAAAAATAAATGGGACAAGTGACTTTTCAACTTATAAAAAGAACAAAGAAATAGCTTATCCAATTAAAATGGCCAAAGGGTCTCAATATATGCTTCTCCAAAGAAGATATACAAATTTTTAATAAACACATGAAAAAATGCTCAACATCATTAGTGAAATAGTCAAAACCACAAGGAAATACCACTCCAAACTCTCTATGATGCCTATAATTTAAAAAAGACAGATAATAACAAGTGTTGATGAGGATGTGGAAAAATTATACTGTTATATATTACTGGTGAGAATGTTAAATGGTCCAACAGGTTTGGAAAATAGTTTGGCAGTTTCTCAGAGTATTAAACATAGAGTTACCATATGACCCAGCAATGCTACTTTTAAGTATGTAACCATGAAAAATGAAAACATATGTTTAAATAAAACCGTAAAAGCAAATGTTCCTACCAGTATTATTCATAATAGCAAAAAGTGGAAACAAGACATATGTCGATCACACAATCAATGCATAAATAAAATGCAGTCTATTCATAAAATAGAATGTTATTAAGCACTAAAAAGAAATGAGTAATGATACATGGGACACATAGATGAACCTTGAAAACATTATGGTGAACAAAAGAAGCTACAAAGGACCACATGTTGTATAACTCTATTTACATTAAATGTTCAGAATTGGCATATCTAAAGAGACATAAATTAGATTCGTGGTTACCCAGGGGTGGGTGTTGGGGCGAATAGGATAGGACTGTTATTGGGCATGGGTTTCCTTTTGGGATGATGCAAATATTTTAAAATTAGATTATGATCATGTTCACACAGCTCTGAATATACTAAAATCATTGAATTGTACAATTTAAAAAGATGAATTGTATGAAATGTGAATTATATCTCAACAAAACTGTTTGACAAAGAATGAGAGGGAAAAATTAACAGTATATAAATTAACAATTTCTGTTATAAAAGAAACTGCATAGGCAGAAAAAATACTAGACATGGAGTAGGATAAATATTTACAATGCATGTAAGCAACAAAGGAATACTGTGTAGAATATGAGCATAATATCCTATGAATAGATAGGGGGGAAAAGTATAGTATAAAAGAAAAATAGGTAAACCAGCACTTGACAAAAGAGGAAATCCAAGTGGAATAGACATAGAATTGCACAATATTATTAATAATCATGGAAATGTAAATTAAAACTCCATTGAAATACCATTTATTGGCAGCAAATTGGCAAAAATTGTTAGTTTTACCATAATACCATTTGTCAAGAAGGTAAAGCAACAGACATACACTACTGATGGGATGGATATCAATCTAGTTTCAGTTTGGGGCAAGAGGCAATAACCTCGATGTTTTTAAGAGAATAGCTGTCTGCTGTATAATCATTTCATAGACCTGTTTCTCAAAATATCGTATAAAGATATATGTAAAGCACATAAAACAGCATCTGTAATTCATTTATCATATAATAAATATTTGCTGCTAGTATGCTGCTTTGATGCTTAAACGTGGCTGTTGTTTTAGTTTATTAGAGGTCACAGAATACACGGCGCAAACTTCCCTCCTGGGTTATGAAAATATTGAGAATTTAAAAATTAGTAAATATTAAGCCTAAAGAGCATTCTTCTTATTAGTAGGCCCTACGTTTGAGAATATGGTTTATATCCTTGGGCAAGTGTATGAACTCCAGAAAGAAGGCAAGTTTTTCTCCTCCCAGTCATGGCAGTGCCAAACTACTCTAAACTTTCCCATATGAGACACTGAACAGGAGGAAGCAAAGGAAAATGCACACTCCCTGCAGAGGTCAGCTGAAAGTGGGAAGTTGAGGGAAGCTGAGCAAACCATGCCCAGTCAGTCTTCTCAGATTTAACAGTCATTGGAATCACATCAAAGACACCACAGTAAAGTGACTGAGGGAGACCAGGAGTAGCTAAGTAAAATTGTTTTTTTGTGAAGCCAGAGCATTTATTCCCATAAAACCAATTGCTACATATTTTATTTTTTTGTTGCTGCTGTGTGGTTGATGTCATTTACCAGGTTTTCTGCTTGATGATGGAGTACCAAAGACTTCTCATAACCATTCTCTCTCTTTTCTTAACTTTTTATTGTAGTAGCTTATATACAACTTAATATTTCCCATTTAAACCACTTTCAAGTGTGCAATTCAGAAGTATGAATTACTTTCACAATATTCTGCCAACATCACCAATATCTATTACCCCGACTTTTTCATCACCTCAAAGAAAAACTATTATTTAACTAAAAAAGGGAGAAAAATAAAAAATCTGATCCTGCTGCTGCAGGACACCTGGGTTTGACAAATGTTAATCAAACGTACTGTAACCATAACATAATTCTGGTCTGCATTTAGTATGGTATTTAGGGAAGGGTAGACACTCAATCTATCAAAAATAATTGACTGGATTCCCATTATATAAGTATTGTTGTGTTAGATAGTAAAGCACAGTGACTTCTCAGTAAATTACTTTGGATCAAAGAAGTGCTTATTCAATATACAACAATAATCTAAACCTAATAAATTGAGAGAGTACCATGAAATGAAAAACAAATTTGGAGAAGATGATCTCCACAGCCACTTTTAGCTCTCTTTTTTGAATGTATATGTTTGACTGCCAATGCTCATCAAATTACCATTTTATTTTCTCTTATACCCTGAATAATTTGTTGAAAGGGGCTATAAGTAAAATTGTGGCATCATTAAAAACTAATTTCAGTATCTCTTCATTTCATTTTTAGCGCCCAATCCCACTGTCCCCAAACTTCAGAGAGTATTCTGATATGATCCTCATTTCCAAAAAAAGCTCTACTCCAAATCTGCCCATCCCTTAAACTATTATCTCAGTGGCCTCCTCTCCCAAAGGGAGCCTGACCAGCTAGGTAACTCAATAGACTTGAAACAAATGTTCTCTGCAATCCAGATAAGGCTTGGCCTTTAAAACTCTTTTTAATGTTTTTCCATGTTTTAGGCCAAATGAAACTGGGGTATAAAGATGCAAGCAAGAATAAGAGGTGATGATATTTAGGTCAAGGGGCTTTCTTGGTATTTTACATCCTGTAATTAGCTACTTACAATATCTTTAATGAAGGTTGGCCCTGAAAGGCAGAAGCCTTAATAACCATAATTGGCAGATAGGAGGGAGAACAAAGAGCTCTCTGATTCATGAATCACCTTTTGCTAAGTCACAGATTAGTAATTCTGAGAATTTACTAAAGGGTGAAAAGAATAAGCTTTTAAACATGCAAAAATTCTATTTAGTCATATGTCATCCAAGGGAATCTCATATGTATTAATTTGCATCAAGCTAAAAGTATATGTGCACATTATGAAAGCAAAGTAGAATAAATAATAGGTAACATCAGGGCATTAAGTGCTAAGCAAACTAAAACCATGTCTATATATTTTGACCTGGATGTCTTTGTTTTAGGTAATTTTTTCTTATACTAATCAGTGAGCTCCTTAAGAAGAAATGGTTTAGTGCATGATTCAGTACCTGTTGAATGAATTAATGAACCTGTAATGCCCAAATGAATTTATGAAAGAGGAAAAGCTAGGACATGATTTTCATGGGGCACATCCAGCCAAACACTTCCAAAGAACTTTATTTCAAGAATGTGATGCAAACTTTGTCTTTTCCAGTGGTGCCTACTTTCACTAAAACTGTTTGTGGGTTCTCTCTGCTTAGAGAGGCCCACACCACATCTTGGTGTGTATTTCCATCTTTCTCTCCCATTTCTCTGCAAGCTCTGTTCTTTCCCTCATTTCTCAAATAAATTCATAAAAAAACAACAACTGTGGTTTCCTGAACAATGGGACAATGCTGCCTGCAATCTTCTTACACTTCTTGTTACTACTTTCTCGTTGTTCTGAAAGCTGTCATGCCAGTTGCTGTGGGGGCAGACCAGGCAAGCATGTCTTATCGGGTTAGGAGGAGGGTGGTAGGGGTTATCACCTGTTAAACACTTGAAAGCATCATCCTGAGGGGAGAGGAATTCCTCATTGCTGGTAGTGAGAAATTGGCTCCCAACTGTGGTCTTAGGCTTTCCTCCAGAGTAGGGAAAGGGCTAGAGAAACACTAGATAAAAGAGTACAGAGTATTGTGCTGTTGGTTATGAGTTGGGAAAGAGAATGTTTGGTGTGTATTTTCTTCTAAGCTTAAGCATATGATAAGACCATGAAACACCCACATGCCTGGGCTATTTTTAACCAACTACAAATAATATGCCTATCGTGTAAAGTCTTTTTAAGAGAATGTTCTACTCCTTTCCAGATGGTCATATGGAAATTTAGATGTTATGCAATTATCACTATGGTAACACCATATGTAGCAGCAAGAAATCAGCATGTCACTTAGTCCTGAAATTCACCTTTTTCAATGTATTTCTCTTTTGTAGCACTACCATAAAACCTTCGTATTACTCCTTTTTGGAGTCCTGTTTATATTAGTTAACCCCCCACCCCAGACACACACAGAAGACATTAAAATTGAAACTGTAGTAAGGATGCCATATGAATGTATTTAATATTCAAAACAATAAATTTTCTGGAATCTCCCTCAATATTACAGAGAGCAGTCAAGAAATGATTTTCAGAACTGCTAAATCAATGTTCAACAGATATGAGTTTTAGCAAAATAACTTCTGGTATATAAAGGAAATCCCATTACGAGTATTTTAATTTCATATCAATGTGGCACCAATGCAGGATTATACTGAGAAACACAGCAATGGAAACATCTCTCCCTCTTCTTGGGATTTTCCTGCCCATAGAATTCAGTGCCCAGGTGCTATGCTTGGGGGAAATTATCATACTTTGATCGTGTCTTCTGGAGATGCAGTAATTAAGAATATCTGTTCTATGAATATATAGACTATGTACTTATTCAGCCTAGATAGGATTTTTTTTTCAATCAAAATAAGAAGACCCTTTCAAACTTCCTGTTACTGTATTTCTCTACTCTTCATCCATTAGCCCACTCACTCACTTCTCCTCTCCCTTACTACTCAGGTGGTATATTAGTTACTTATTACTGAATAACAATTATTCTAAATCTTAGTGGTTTAAAACAACAAACATTTATTGTTTCACATTTCCTATATTTCAGGAAATGAGGCATGGCTTAGCTGAGTGCTTCCACCTCAGGCTCATAAGGCTGCAAGTTGCCTGCCAGGTCTGCAGTCATCTCAAAGCTCAACTGGTGGAAAGTTCTACTTCCAAGCTCATTGAGATGGCTGTTAGTCATCTTCAGTTTCCCTGGCTGTTAGACAGAGGCTTCAGTCCCGGGCCATATGGTCCTTTCCATAGGGATACTCACAATGGGATGGCTTGCTTCCCCAGAATGAGGGGGCAGAGAGGGAGACAACAATAAAGATATCAAGATAGAAGCCAGAGAATTTTGTAACTTGATCTTAGAAATGACGTTCCATCTTATAGGCCATGTTCTATTTGTTAGTACTGAGTCAAGAGGTCCAGCCCACACTCAGGGGAGGTGATTATATTAGGCTGTAAATACCAGGAGGCAGGAACCATTGAAAGTCATTTTAGAGACTTCCAGGAAGATGGTGGACTAGAAGGACATGAGACTCTCTTCTTTCCCAGAAAAGTAGCCAAAGAACAGGCAGAGATGGCCTGAAAAAAAATCTAAGGGTTTAGAATACCAGGGGAGGCTTGGATATTTCCCAGAGGAGAGAGAGACAAAGGAAAGAATCACAATAGCAAAACTGTGAGTTAAAAACCATAGCTGCAGCTGCTGGCATCCTCCTCATAGAGGCACTTTTGAATTCTCAGGCCTTGGGGCCAGTGGCCAGAGATAAAGGGGACCCCAAGAATCTATCTCCCCAGGAAAGGGGAGTTAAAGGGCACAGCCTAAGACTGACTCAGCTTTTGACCCACAAATTTGGTCTACTGTGTCCCAGGAACCCTTCCAGGCTGGTGGGGCCATGCCATTGTTTACCTTGGGAGCCAGCAAGGGTATAAAGAGATCTGGGACCCAAAATCCCAACCCTCTCTACTGACCAGGACTGGTTGTTGAAGGCGCATAGGGGAGTAGAATTATTTCCTACCTGGGAAAAGGGAGGGGGCTTCCAGGAAAGGTTGAAGAACTGCCTCTGAGAAAGTTTGAATTATAAAGCTCTTAGCCTCCTGCCAGGATCCTCTATCACACTGACCCACTGATATAGTCCCTGTTGAAGCAAACACACATTGAACTGAGAGGACTGCCGAAGAGTGCCGTCTGCTGGCAGACCAAGAATGTGCATGTGAGGAAATTAAAGTAAATAAGAGAGGCTTTTTTTCCAGCCTTTATAGCCTCCCTCCAAGGCCCAAGGAAGCGAGTCTGCAACTTGTTACTGGATCCAGGGTTCAGATTTAAGCAATTAACAGGGAAAATTCTAAAGACCCAGAACAGGTTGAACCAAGAATCAACAGCAGTAAAACACACCCTCCCATCACTAAATCTGTACAAAAAAGAGAGAAATTGAGCATTTGAGTAAACCCACCATCCTAATCAGATGCCTAGACTTCAGCAAAAAATTACAAGCCATACTAAGAAAACAGAAGAAATGGCCCAAAAAAGGAATATATCAAAGCCCCAAAAGAGACACAGGATTTGAAACAAATGAACAATGAGATGCACACAACTTTCCAAAATCAAATTAATGAGTTGAAAGAAATTATGGCTAAAGAGATAAAGGACATCAAGAAGACACTGATGAGCACAAAGAAGAATTTGAAAACCTGAATAGAAAAGTAACAGAGCTAATGAGAATGAAAGACATGATAGGTGAGAACAAAAACACATTATACAACAGCAGACTTGAAATGACAGAAGAAAGACTAAGTTATACAGGAGACAGAACAGCTGAAATTGGAGAGAAAAGAACAGAGAGAGAAAAGGATGGAAAAAATTGAGCAGGGGCTCAGGGAGTTGAATGATAACACAGAACACAAAAACATACATGTCATAGGAGCCCCAGAAGGAGATGAGAAGGGAAAAGGGGAAGTAAAAGTGTTTTAGGAAATAATAGCCGAAAATTTCTCAACTCTCATGCAAGAAATGAACTTACATGTCCAAGAAGCACAGTATACCCCAATCAGAATAAATGAGAATAGACCTACTCAAAGACCACACTACTCCGAATGCCAAACGTCAAAGATAAAGATAAAATTATGAGAACAACAAAGCAGAAGCAAACTATCACAAGGGGCGCCCAGTAAGACTTAGTGCAGATTTCTCTGGAGGTGAGAAGACACTGGTATGATACAATTAGGATACTGAAAGAGTAAAACTGCCAGCCGAGAATTCTTTATGCAGAAAAATTGTCCTTCATATATGAAGGTGAGTTTAAAATATTCACAAACCAAGAGAGTTTGTAAAAAAGAATCTGCCTTTGCAGAAAATATTAAAGGAAGCCTTATATCCTGAAAGAAAAAAACAGAAGAGGGTGTCTTGGAAGACGGTATAGAAGAAAGAATAACAGAAAGAATAACCAAAAGAGTAAAGAGATGAAAATAAGATAGGGCATATGAAAACCAAACAATAAAATGGTGGGAGTAAATAATGCAATTACAGTAATATCATTGAATGTGAATGGATCAAACTCCCCAATCAAAAGATATAAGCTGACAAAATGGATAAAAAAACATGAGCCATCCATATGCTGCCTACCAGAGACCCACCATAGACCCAGAGATACAAACCAGGTGAAAGTGAAAAGTTGGAAAAAGATACTCCTTGCAAACAGTAACCAAAAAAGAGCAGGGGTAATTATACTAATATTGGGCAAAAGAGATTAGAAAAGCAAAAAAAATTATAAGAGATACAGAAGGCCATTATATAGTAATAAAAAGGCTACTCCACCAGGAGGAAATACCAGTCACAAATATCTATGAACCTAACCAGGGTGCCCCAAAATACATGAGGCAAACTCTGGCAAAACTCAAGGTAATAATAGATGTGTCTACAATAATAGTTGGAGACTTCAGCACACCATTCATCATTGGATAGAACAATTAGAAGATCAACAAGGAAACAGAGAACTTGAAGAATATGATAAACGATCTAGACCCAACAGACATATACAGAACACTGTACCCAATCTCAGCAGGTTATACATTCCTCTCAAGTGCCCATGGGTCTTTCTCCAGGATAGACCGCATTTTAGGTAACAATGCAGCTCTCAATAAATATGAAAAGATTGAAATTACCCAAAGCACCTTCTAAGATCATAATGGAATGAAATTGGACATCAATAGACAGGAAAGAGTTAAATTTGCAAATGTGTGCAGGCTGAACAAAACACTCCTAAATAATCAGTGGGTCAAAGAAGAAATTGTAAGTAAAGTTAGTAAATATACTGAGACAAATGAAATGAGAACACAACTTATCAAAACTTATGGGACATAGGGAAGGCAGTCCTGAGAGGGAAATTTATAGCCCTAAATACCTATATTACAAAAGAAGAAAGAGCTAAAATCAAAGATATAACTGAACAACTGGAGAAACTAGAACTACAAGTATTGGAGAGGTTGTGGTGAGATAAGAACACTTACTCACTGTTAGTGGGAATGTAGACTGGTACAGCCAATGTGGAGGACAGTTTGGCAGTTCCTAAAGAAGTTGAATATAGATTTGCCACATGACCCAGTAATGCCATTACTAGGTATATACCCAGAGGAACTGAGAGCAGTGACACGAATGGACATCTGCACACCAATGTTCATAGCACCATTATTCACAATTACCAAAAGTTGGAAACAACCCAGGTGTCCATCAACTGATGAATGGACAAACAAACTGTGGTATATACACACAATGAAATATTAAGCAGGTAGAAGAATAAATGAAGTCATGAAGCATATGACAACATGGATGAACCTAGAGGAAATTATGTTGAGTGAAGCAAGCCAGACACCAAAGGACAAATACTGCATGTTTGCACTGCTATGAACTAAATATATTGTGTAATCTCATGGAGAAAAGAACTTGAATATGGGTCACCAGAAAATAGAATGAAGTTAGAGAATGGAAAGCTGAGGGTTAACTTGTGCAGAATTGGTAAAAGAATGTGTGTTACTCTTTGGAAATGAATAGAAAATTAAAAGCCCAACATAATGTTAGTAACTAGCAGTACTATTATGTGGGTATGAAAGTGGTTTTAAGAGAAATTCTAAGGTCATGTGTATTACTAAAAGGAAAGCTAAAAAATGTAACATGGAACTGTATAGCATAGTAAAACCACATGTGAAATATAAATATGGGTAAAAATGCATATATAAGACTCTTTGAAACTGAACAAATGTATGTTAATACTACAAGATGTTAATATCAGACAAAAAAACTAGGTGAAAGAAACCAGACACAAATTACTACATATTGTATGGTTCTATTTACATAAATGTAAATATAAATCAAATTATGAAGATGAAGTTAGATTAGTGGTTATGTAGGTCTGGGGAAGGACTGCTAAGGGGTATGGAGTTTTTATTTTGGAGTAGTGAAATTGTTCTAAAGTTTTTTGTGGTGATTAATGCACAACATTGTGATTATACTAAAAGCCATTGATTATACACTTTGGATAGATCATATGGTATATGAATATATTTCAATAAAACTGCTTAAAGAAATAATTGTGCAAGAATAGCTAGAAATAGCAGCTACGTACAGCAGGGGAAGTACAGCGTGATCAAGAGGTGAAGAATTTTCTTGTTTGTTTGATTTTTGTTTATTTTTGTTATTATTGAAATAATGAAAATGCTCTAATGATTGGGGTGATGAATGCACAACTAAGTGATTATACCAAATACCATTGATTGTACACTTTGGACAAAATGTATGCTCTATTAATATGTATCAATAAAATTGATTTGTTAAAAAAGAAAGAGTCATTTTAGAAGCTGCCTACCACAGATGGATTCTGGAATTGGATATATGAACGGACATTCCATTTTAAATTTATCTCCAGCAAAAGAAGGTTAGAGTCAGGGCTTATTAAGGAAATTATATAATGTATTCTGATGCTTAAATATAAATGATTTGGAAGTTATCTCATGTTCATTTTAACCTTGGTGTCAATATCCTCAATTAGTACAATAATTATCTGAGATTTTTATTCTGGCATATGGACATTCCAGAAATGTGTGGTCAAATTAATTGTGCCCAATGATTGGACAATATAAAACTTTGAAGCCCAAATTTACCTCCCTAGTTAAATAAAATTTATGTCTCTATCTGTAAGGATGAGTAGCTACAGAAAAGATGTACATAACGTAGTAAGGGGGGAGGCAGAAATGTGCCCACTTAGTGACAGAAATCCAATCAACACAGTTAATCAGGAGAGATATTGATGCTACAGAGTAATCATTATTTTTTCCTATTCCTAAATCTTATGAATAGCTTTTATAATCCCCTTTTTGTTTTTTTCTAAGAATCACAACCTAAATTGCCTTTAGGGTTTTGCATCCATAGCAAATATTAATCGCAACTCTACCAGACTGGAAAGAAATTATATTTTAGTCATCAGGAGGATCTCCCTCCTCTTCTCCATAATTGTGAAAGGATCTAGAAGGTTTTACATTGTCTAAAATATTTAGGGAATCCCCTCTGGTCTGGGTCTATGCTGTTAACCATTTATATGTTCACATTCCAAAGAAAATTTAACTTGAAAATTAACTGTACCTGTGAAAATCTGAACCTGGGTCTTGGGGACATTAGCCAAGGTCAGAAGTTCCAGGAATAAGATTCAGTCTCCCTAGCTGAACCACTCAGTCACCTTCTGTTGGGAAACCCAAAGATCCCTACTTTTAGAAGGAATAACTGGTCTCAGTCTCAGGGACATTGCCAGCTTGGGCCACTTCTTCCTCATTTTCCAAGACCAGAGGTAATGTTCACCTTCATGATTGTCCTCCACCTTCTGCTTGTCCACTACCACAACTCTCATCTTTTATACCAATACATCTTTACTCCAGAACAAAGTACATGTCAGCTCTTCAAA
>PVKH010030352.1:0-12503 GCA_004027955.1 Chaetophractus vellerosus | reverse complement strand
GCCCGCCCATGGCGGCTTGCCATTCTCAAGGCGGTCTGCCCGCTAGGAGAGGTCCCCGGGAACCGAACCCAGGGCCTCCCATGTGGTATGCCGGTGCCCTATCCACTGGGCTATCGAGCCGGCCCCCATATATGCCTTTTAAAGATTTATTTACTTATTTATTATATATCCCCTCCTTTCTGCTTGTTCTTGCTGTGTTCATTTTTGTGTTCTTCTGTGTCTGCTTGTCTCCTCCCGCTGTGGCAACCCGCTGAGTCAGCACACTGCGCTGCGGCTTGCCCTGCCCGTGGCGGCTTGCCCTGCCTGTGGTGGCTTGCCCTTTTGAGGCGGTCTGCCTGCTCGAGGAGGCCCTGGGAACTGAACCCGGGGCCTCCTATGTGGTAAACCGGAGCCCTACCAATTGAGCTACAGCTGGTTCCCTATATGCCTTTTATTATATTGAGGAATTTCCTTCTACTCCTATCTTTTGAGATTTTTTTTTTTCATCAAAAAAGGATGCTGGATTTTGTCAAATGCCTTTTCTCCATCAATTGACATGATCATGTGTTTTTTTTCTTTCAATTTGTTAATGTGATGTATTACATTGATTGATTTTCTTATGATGAACCAGCCTTGTATACCAGGAATAAATCCCACTTGGTCGTGATGTGTAAGTCTTTTGATATGCTGTTGGATTCAATTAGCAAGTATTTTGTTAAGAATTTTTGCATCTATGCGGTCCGCCTGGGGCCTCCCATGTGGTAAACCTACCAACTGGGCTATACAGCCCACCCCTAGGTGTGTCCCTCCAGAAGGAACTTGCCATTCAGCTGCAAGGAGTGCAGTTAGGTGACAGTCTTCTCCTGTGACCTTTAGAATCACCTCTTTCTGGGAAGCCCCAGGCGATGGCTGAGCACAGCAAGGGTTCCAGGGCCTAGCCATTTCTGCCTAATCTGGGACTCCTCTATTGCACAATCTTTGCTTCTGAGCTACCCATTGGGTTGACCACAACTTTGTCAAATATGCATCCCTGCCCAATCCTGCTTCCTCCCCCATTTATCTTTCATAGGCATTGGCCCCCAATTCCCAAAAAACCTCTTGAACTCATATCAGCATCTGTTTTATGGATAACCTAACATAACTCTGCTGGAACACTTTTGCCCATATATTCCCATGGTTCACTTTCTCATTTCCTTCAGGTCTTTGCTCAAATGTCTTCTCAGTGAGGCCTTCCCTGACCACTCTACTGGTCAATTGCAATCTACCTCCCTCTGCCCAACTCCACTGTTATTCTCCTACTCTGCTCTATTATCTCCATAGCACTTGCTACCATCTACCTTACTATATTTTGCACTTATTTGTCTTCATAGCTGCATCTCCATAAGTTCCATAAGGGCAGACTCTTTTGTCACTGTGTGGTACCTAAAGGTACTCAATAAATATTTGCTGAGAATGTTTTAAAGAATCTTGCAGATTTGTTTTGATATTATTCTGTCTAATGCAAATTATGCAAAATTTTCACCACCATAGTCATATCAGCTAATGCTATTTTGACCCAATTCAATTGATCAAACATATAAAAACATTTTAGATGCGTGACAGATACTGTCCAAGCTGTTAAAAAGTGTTTGTGTGATTTGTTTGTTCTGTTTACCAGCTAACTATTCCCTTTATTCTGGTTTTATTATGGTGTTATTTTTTTTTTAAGATTTTTTTTTTTATTACATATCGCCCCCTTTCTGCTTGTTCTTGCTGTGTTCATTTTTGCGCTCTTCTGTGTCTGCTTGTCTCCCCCTGTGCAGAAACCCCCCGAGTCAGCTCACGGGCTCTGTGACCTGCCTGATCCGGGGCTTGCCCTGCCCGTGGCAGCTTGCCTGCTCAAGGAGGCTGGGGGAACGCAACCTGGGGCCTCCTATGTGGTAAACCGGCCACTACCAATTGGGCTACAGCCGGCCCCCTGGTGTTTCTTTTTATAGTTAAGTCCAAACACCAGGATTTGGAAAGATCAGACACAAGTAAGTTTGAAGTAGCTGTGCAACCTTGGGTAAGTTACTTAAATTCTCTGATATTCAGTTTCTTTATCCGTAATATAAAGACACTAATGTTACAAGGCATTAAACCAGATAACCTGTGTATAGCACTTTGCACAGTGTTTGGGAAGTTCCCAGCACTCAGGAAATGTTTCTTTAGCTCTTTACAAATACACAGGCACTTTTGGAAGAGGGATATTTTATATCAACTACCACACAAATAATTTTACAGAAGGTATATATATATTTTCTCATCCACCCCAGCAAAAATTTCTTACAAACTTTCTTAAATATATTTGCCCTATTTGTCAAATATTCTTCAGCTATTTTCTATTTTTCATTCTCACTTGGATTAAATCTTGGCTCCTTTACTTATTTAGAGGCTCAACGGAATCTCCGTTTTTTGTTGAACTTTTTGTGTTATTGAGGAGGGGATGCTTTTTAGAAAAGAAACGATGAAATCGAATTGTCCTCTCTCTTGCCCACTCAAGCAATTGGTTCGGACACTATTCCCAGGGCGTTCCCCTCCAGTTGCCTCGGTAGCCAGCGACGAGTTGGGTAGCGAACACTTCCGGGTTCCTACCGCACAGTTCCTACCCCGTGAGCTTCTCATTGCGCGTGCGTAAGACCCGCCCCACCCCGGAACTCAACAGTTGACCAAAACGAAGGGTTTAAATCCATCAGATCCTTATTCTGGAGCGCCGGTGGTGCCCTCAATTCTCCCAGAAGGCCTGGGATTGGCCAAACGCGGGACCGACGCGGGGCGCTGGTTGGCTAGCGGACTAGCACGTCGCAACGACTGTGCATGACGTCACTGGCACCGCCCTCTCTCCCTGACGGGTCGGGTGTCTGACCATTCAGCGGGCGCGGCGCGGTCTTCGGTTTCGCGAGCTTGTGTTTGCCGCCTCGTTTCCCGCGACCCTAACGTCCCAGGGGCGGAGCCGGAGTCTGTGGCGGTGGCCCTCCTTGGACCCAACCTTTTATCTGGCTCAGCAAACAGACCCCGGCTCGGACGGCGGTTGCGGTGAGTGGGACTTTGTCCAGCTGGTTCCTCTTGAGGGGCGGAGCGGGGAGCTGGTGAGGGAGGGTCTCTCCCGTGGCTCGGGGATCTCCCGGTGGGACCCGATAAGGACGGCGGGTGAAGTTCAAGACGCTGTGGTGGGTTCAGCCCTCCAGGAGCCTGGGGCGGATGACGAGGAGGACTAATAGGGGAAGCTAAGTGGACCACAAATCATTTGAACTAATGTTTGTGAAAGAGGGTTAAGATCGAAAACGTGCCCTTTAACATTGTTTTTGCTGTGCACATTTCTTGAGGACTGAGACCCTGTCTTGTTTTTCCTTCCACTCCTAACTTTATCTTGGCTGTATGTATATGAGGATGGTATTTTGCGTCGGTAATATTTAGATGGAGATATCCAGCGGTCAATTAGAAATATCAGTTTAAAACTCAGAAGAGAGGTGGAAGCTAAAGAATTTGCTGTATATAGATGGATGTGGAGGCAATGGGAGTAGATGCGATTACCCAGAGAGGGCATATGGAGCAAAAAAACAGAGCACTGATTTAGCACTGATACAAGTCGGTTTGTGGGGATGCAGAATTTGTCTTACATCTCCACAAGACTTGATTCTTTGATGACTCCATTATAGGTCCAGTAAATACCTAGCCAAAATTGTTCCTAATGATTTGTGGTTTTCTGCAAATTGTGAGGTTTTTGATCAATATCTATTTAACAGTTTGGTATTACTAGGTTAGATGAACTAAAGACGTGCTAATTTGTTTCTTTACATCTCATACTAGTTCTCTCAGGAGTAAAGAAAAACTAGATACAATACAGTTCTCAAAATAAATACTTGTTTGCATAGCAACATGAATAAAGATATTTTGCGATTTTTCTCTAATGATTTGCCGCATTTGTAAAGAAGTTAATGTTAAGATTCTTTCCTCCACCCCTAAGGATCCTATCAACTATAAAGTAACAATACATAATGTATTTTTACATAATACATAAAAATACTGCAACAAATTTCTACCTTGATGTAATGGCAAGAGCATAATAGGCCTGGGAATCAGAAAACCTCCAATTCTAGATGTAAAGCATCTTCTCACAAGGTATATGACCTTGGCAGACATATAATATGTATCTTATGTGTATATGTGTGGGGTGAAACCTGGTTTAAATATTACCTCCCCTACCTAGCCATTAAGTTGCTGGAAGGATCTTGATGAAGAACCTGCACTTTCCTTAATAATAGGTAGGTTTCTTTTTGTTTGTTTGTTTTTGCCTAGAATAACTATTAACATTAATCTATAGGGAGAATGACTATAAAGCATGAAAATGATCAGCAGAATCTATAAGCACATTATCTTATTCATCCATAAATCAGATGTTTGCCTATAATTTTGTTAATATGTGGTTAAATCATGTTTCTTCTCATTCTTTGTTTTTATCACTCATTCATAATATTCTCTTTACTTCTTTAGGATACTCAGCATTTGAAATTGGATAAATCATTCACTAAATATCATGGAGCCTATATATCCTCTTGCAGGATCCAAAATGAATACCAGGTATAGAAATGTTCTTGCAAAGTGTTTTTTTTTTCTACAACTGCTCACATAGTTGGGAAGATGGAAGATAGGTTGGAAAAGAAGTTGTTTGTTTGTTTTAGGAGGTACCTGAAAATGAACCCAAGATCTCATCTCATACATAGAAAGCAGGCACTCAACCACTGAGCTCCATCTTCTCCCCAATTTAAGCTATTTTTTTTCATTTGTTTGTTTGTTTTTAGAAGGAACTGGGGATCAAATGCCGGATCTTGTACATGGGAAGCAGGCGCTCATCCATTTGAGTTTCATGCTCCCCAAAACATAAGTTTTTGAATGAGGAAACTCTGGGTCCATAGCCCATCTCCACCATTTAGTAGGTGGGGGCCTTGGTCAAATTAATCAACTTCTCTAAGCCTCAGTTTCCTCATCTTTAAAATGGGGAGGGCAGTCTCTAAAAGAAGAGTATCGTGAAGGCTTAAGTAACATTATGGAAATAAAGATTCTGGTACATAGTTGGCACTCACTAAATATTAGTGCCATCCCCTCTTCATATTTTGGTTATATAGAGTATCATTTTTTTTTGGTGGAAAACACTACCTGAACCCCTGAGATTAAAAATAACGTATTTGGGGAGCGGATGTAGATCACATGGTTGAGCACTTGCTTCCCATGTACAGGATCCTGGGTTTAATCCCCAGTATCCCCTACAAACAAAAAAACAGACAAATGCAAAAAAACAACTTTCATTGGGGAGCAGATGAAAGCTCAGTGGTTGAGTACCTGCTTCCCATATATGAGGTCCTGGGTTCATTACCTGGTACCTCAAAAAAAAAAAAAAAAAAATCACATACTAGACAAATGGGAAAGTGTTTGGGTTCTTTTCCTCTTCTAAACACTTATTCCTTGATGGGAAGAATTTCACATTGGCTATACCAAGTTTTCTCCAAAGTCCCCAAGATTTTTCCCACTGAGGTGGAGTTGGAAGGAGGAGTTTGCCACCTGTCTCCTAATTTTCTCAGTCTGTCATTAATATGGGGACCAGACAAATTGGCTTATGTTGTTTGGCTCCTTGGATCATTTATTGCTCTTTTTCCCTTAGGGAAGAGCAATTAATGCTGAAAGGTGAATTTTTTTTTTTCCAAATTAGAATTGCATTCATGGGGTACCTTTATTTTCTATATTGTTTTTCTTTGTGCCAGATGTTCTTGATGAATACAATGGGAAATATGACCCAGTGAAGCTATCATATTCCTTTTGTTTTAATTTTGGCCCTTCTGTTCTACCCTGCTGCCATGTCTTTGATTCAAGCTTCTATAACATATTATTTGAGAATTTGTCAACTTCTGTTAAGTTTTTTGAAAATTGTTGTGCGATAAATTTAATACACTCTCCTTTTTAAAAATTTCATTATCAGCTTATAGGGTCAATTTAATTTCTTACATTCTAGGTAAAATAGTGTACTTATGTGCTTTATTATTATTATTTTTTAAATTTGTAATCAGTTTTATTGATACATATTAATAAAACATACAATCTATCCAAAATGTACAATCAGTGGTATTTGATATAATCAAATAGTTGTGCATCATCAATTCAGTCATTATTAGAGTATTTTCATTTTTCCAATATTAGTAGTAATAATAAACAAAAATCCCTAACAAACAAAAAACCGTACCCCTTAATATTTATGTCTTAATCTCTCTAAGCTTCCCCTGCCATACAAAGCTGCTATTTCATTGGTCTCTCTAATTTATTTTGTACATTCATATTTTTCTTTTCTTAAGCATTTTTTCAATTTTATTCATTTTTTTTTTTTTCTGCTTTTTGTCTCTCTCCCCCCCCCACCCCCCATGCTGTGGTGAAGTGCCAAGTCAGCTTCACTGGTAAGCGGTGGCCTTACCCTTGCCTACTCGCGGGCGGCTTGCCCTGCTTGTGGGCGGCTTGCCCCGCTTGCGGGCAGCTCTGCTCTGCCCCTGGTGGCTTTGCCCCGCCCATGGCGGCTTTTGCCTTCTCAAGCGGTCCGCCTGCCCGGAGAGGCCCACCTGCCAAGAGAGGCCCTGGGGACCGTACCCAGGGCCTACCATGTGGTAAACTGGCGCCCTATCCACTGGGCTATACAGCCGGCCCCATTATTCATACATATTAATATAAAGCATAACTCCATCCAAAGAGTACAACCAATGGTATTTGGTGTAATCACGTTTGTGTATTCATCACCCAATCACTCCCAGAGCACTTATTATTCCAATAATAATAAGCAACAAACAAACAAAACTCACCTCTCATTACCTCTCAATCTCTCTATGCCTCACCAGGCATTCATAGCTGCTATACTTTTTCCTTCTCTGTAGTATATTTGTATTTATATTTTGTAAAATCAGTCTTTCATATGCAATATCACCAATATTCATGTTTTACATGAGATTTTACTATTTTATACAGTCCCATGTTACTAGCTTTCATTCTAGTAATACACATGACCTTAGACTAGACTTTCCTTTTCTTTTTTTTTTTTTTAATTTTTTATCAATTTTCTTTTCTTTTTTTTTTAGGATCCATCAATTTTTAGGATACATAAATGTTACACAGAAATTTTAGAGGTACCCATATGCCCCACCTCCCACACCTCCCCACATATATATCCTTCATCAGTGTGGTACATCACCTGCAATAGATGTACACTACTTATGTGCTTTAAATGGATTATTTCTGGTACATCCAACCCTAGTTTCTTTTACTCATTTAGTGACCTCTTGGTTTTCTGTACTCTCTGGGGTCTGGGGCAGCAATTCTGAATTTTCATGTGGGTGGGAGGGGTAGGTTACAGACCCCTTTGAAAATCTAATAAGAGCTATGAATCCCATTCCCCAGGAAAAAGCTCTTATATACACATGGAAAATTTTATACCCAATTTTAGGGAGTTTGTGTCTCCTGCCTCCAAAGTTTTATCTGTGGACCCCAGATTAAGGAAAAGGCTAACAGCTAACATTTATTGAATCTTACTTTTTTAGAAACACTAAAAAATGATTAAAAATCTATTAAGCTTTTTTGTTTTTCATAATTTTATTAGTTATTATCAAGTATTATCTAGAAATTAGGTCAGAGGGACATATTTTAAATTTAAATATAAACACATGGTTTATACTAATTTTTTTATGACTTAAATAGTTTTGTAGGGTTGATACTCTAATTTTTTTGATACTACATTTTTTTTAAAGGTTGTGTGTATATAACTTTATGTATGCATAGGAAAAAAAAGATGGAAAAAAGTCATACCCAAATTTTGAGTGATTATTCTCCTGATAGTAGAGTTGCAAGTGATTTTTATTTTTTTTAACTTTTAAAAAATGTTTTTCAACTTTTCTAAAATTATAAAAGTAACCTGAAAAAAGTCCCATTGCTTAAAAATAGCTAACTACTTTTCTATCAAATTTGCCTTTCCTTGTGCTTTGATTTAAACATTTTTTTTTAAGGTTTCCTTCAAGCAGGATGGTACCATTCTACTTTCCTCCATCAAAATGTGCACTTTGGAACCCAATGCCAATTGGAGATTTCACCTACTTACATCTCAGTTATTACAGGTATGAGATGTTTCTCTTTTCAAATCAAACTTGTATAAACAGAAGTCATAAAAGGATGTGCAAGGCAAAGTTGATTACTATAACCAATTATTCACTTTTCCATTCAGAAGCTCCATTCAGATGACTTCTTAAACCTGTTAGTCATACATTTGAGAAATAATCTTAATTTCACACTTAAAATAGTCTATAAATCTAAAATTTTAAATATTGTAGGAATTCAAAAGAGAAGAACAAGAACTAAAAGGGTTTTTTCCCTCATGTTTCAGCATAGAGTCTTTGTAGAACATTGAGAATATTGAATTGGTTTTTGAATGGACAGACCAGAATAGAAAGAATAAAAATATCATGGTTAGGGCAAAGGACCTTGAAAGAAAGACGTGAAAGTTTAGATTTAAAGTAGTAGGAAATAGACCTATTGCGATTTCATGTGTAAGGGAGTTATGTGTTAAAAACAGTATTCTAAGATGTTTGCAGTGGGGAGAGCCAAGAGTCAGCCTAGTTGTGAGATGATTTTCTTTAATCTAAGTAAAAAAGACTTTATGCCATAGCAGTTTAAGATGTTATCACTAGAGTCTGCCTTGAGGGTCAAATCCTGATTTTGCTGCTCATTATTTATCTGACCTCAGTAAAGTGGCCAAGGATCACTTACCTTATTTATAAAATGGGGATAATAATACCCATTTTGTAGCATTCTTGAAAGGATTAAATGAGACAGACCCTAAAGCAGTTGGTATCATGCCTGGAGCAAAGGAAGTATTCAATAAATAGTATCTCATAAGAATTTAGAACAGTAGCAACATTGAGATCAAGAGGAAAGAATGAAATAAGGTGTTTTCAAGAAACAGTGTATAGGATTTGATGATTGACTGGATAGAGGAACTGAAGGAAAGCTACAAATCAAAAAGTGTTCAAATTCTAAATCAGTTGGCAGAGAAAGGTGATAAAATATTGACAAAAATAGTGAGATTCTTAGGGAAGTTCAAGCAGACGTATGTTAGACCTGTTCATTCCTTTCTCTTAGCCTGTCTTTCATATTTTCACTTGATGTCTTTCTGTGCTATATTTTGAATAGTTTCTTTGGTTTTTCTACTCTACTAATTTTATCTTTAGCTGTGCTTAATTGCTATGTAGCCTGTTATTTTAGTTTTTTAAAATGTGAAATATACTGTATATACAAAAGAATGTATATAATATATGTGCACAGTTTATAGAATAATAATAAAACAAATATATACCTATCACCCATTGATAACAGGCATACCTTGGAGATATTGTATGTTTGGTTCCAGACTGCTGCAATAAAGCTAATATTGGCAATAAAGGAGTCACATGAATTTTTTGGTTTTAATTAAGGTATATACATTGTCTTTTTAGACATAATGCTATTGAACACTTAACAGACTATAGGATAGTATAAACATAATTTTTATATGCATGGAAAACCAAAAAATTCTGACAGACACAAAATGTGCACATGCTGGTGGAAAAATGACACTGATAGACTTGGTGGATGCAGGATCGCAGCAAACCTTCTATTTGTAAAAAAAAAAAAAAATGCAATATCTGTGAAGCAATAAAGTGCAATAAAACAAGGCATGCCTGTGTATAATCCACTGAGTTTTTTTTTTTTAGAGGTACCAGGGATTGAACTCAGTACCTTATATATGGGAAGCAGATACTCAGTCACTGAGCTACTTCTGCTTCCCTAATCCATTGATTACGTTTTTTTTTTCTTAAAATTCTGTGTGGTTCTGTCAAATTTGCCTGGCCTTTTGTTATTCTATCTTGTTCTTTGCACATAGCTTGCAGTCCCACTTGTATTTCTTTAAACATCTTAATCATACCTATTTATATTCTGTATTCAACAATACTAGTATCTAAAGTCTGTTGACAGTATGTAAACAAATGGTTGTTACTGTGTTCCAATCAAACTTTACTCACAAAAACAGGAGTCTGGATTCATAGTTTGCTGATCCCTGCTCTTGTTCATAGAGTTAAGCAGATGCCTAAAGAACAACTATAACTTTAATGTCCGCTTATTGCCACTCTGGTTTCCAGGCATTTCTCTCCCCTCCACGTATGTCCCCTTTGACCCTAACGATAATCTTTCTGTACTTTTAAAAGATGTGTGTTACATTTTAGTAAGCATTTCATGGCAGAAGGCTTTTTTAGGATATCAGATCCACCATATTCATAAAAGACTTTTGTTATTTTTTAGAAATCCAAAGCTTGTGGTGACTGAAAAGACCATTCGACTTGCTTATCGTCATGCTAAGCAGAATAAAAAAAACTTGCCATGTATTTTACTTGGTTCTCTCACAGTGGATGAAGGTAGTATATTTGAAAAAATTTATTTGTATGACTGTAATAGAAATTATACTTATTGATTCAGCAAGCTACTGTAATATATTTCTTGCTAACTTTCTTTGCTGTAAGTAAAGTAATCAAGATTACAGACATCACAGTATAGCCAGGTGGAAGAATATATATGAGAAAGTGGTTTTTAAAAATAAGAGTTTAGTATACTATTAGTATGAGCATAGTGCTTTGCTGTATGTAGCCTTGCTTGGTTAATTTCACATTTTTAATTAGCATGTTATATAATAGTTGTTTTTATTCTTTAGATGAAGAAGGTGTGACATTGACAGTAGATCGCTTTGATCCTGGTCGAGAAGTACCTGAATGCTTAGAAAGAATCCCTACTGCTTTTCTTCCTGGGGACTTTTTGATTCCATGCAAAGTTCATACTCAAGGACTTTCCTCAAGAGAAATGATAGTTCACAATGCAGATGACTTCAGTTCAGCTTTTAAGGTGAGATCTGTTTGATATTTTGATTATTCTTAATTCAACATAAAAATGAAACTGTGTATACTATGTTGTATTTTAATAAACCCATAATTGAGAACTATTCATAATAATTTCTGATTGAATGGTTGTTGACCTGATTCAATTAAATGTGATTTCTGAGGATAGAAATGCTGGATAGATGATTTCTGTCTTAGTTTGTGAAAGGGCTGCTGATGGAAAGTACCATAAATGGATTGGCTTTTATAACACGAATTTTATTTGAGGTAAAAGCTTATAGCCTGGGGTCATGAAATGTCCAAATCAAGGCACCATAAGGGATGCTTTCTCACCAAAACCAGCAACTGGTAATCCTGTTGTTCTGCCCTCTGGGGAAGCAAGATGGCAGCCATTCTCTGCTGAGGTCCCTGCCTTCCCCTCTGGGTTCACCTTCACCCAGATCCCATCTGTGGGCATAGGGCTTCTCTCTTTCTGAGCCTTCTTTCTTAATCTCAACTGCTTGCTTTCTTCCTGAGTTTTCTGTGGGCAATGAGGCATACGGCTCATCTCTTCAACCATGAGTTATTCCGTGGGCCCAGCCTCTTGGAGGCTTCATGCTTAAACTTTGGCTGCTAGCCATCCTCAAGTCCTCTTTCACATGCAGGGTCAAAAATGCAGATTGGCAGATGTGACTGAAGCAATTGGGTGCCTGCCTACCAAACGGAGGGGGTGGGGTCCTGGGTTCGGTTCCTGGTTCCTCCTAAAGAAGTTGAGCAAGATAGCAAGCTGGCACAACAAGATGACACAATGAGGAGACACAACAAGAAAATACAGTGAGAGACAAAACAAGCAGGGAGCAGAGGTGGCTCAAGTGATTGGGCACCTCCCTCCCCCTGGGTTTGGTTCCTCCAGCCTCCTAAAAAGAAGATGAGCATACAACGAACAGACACAGAGCAGACAGCACAAACAACAAGGGGAGGGGGGAATAAAAAAAACTTTTTTAAAAAATGCAGATTCCTTTTTCTCTGTGTGTCTGTGTCTCTGTTTAGAGTCTCTAAGAGTAAGTTCAGAGCTGACTTATATTTATTTTTTTCCATGTAATAAACATTTGTTGGGGGCAACATTCTTTTTTTTTTCCCAAAGATTGATTGATTGATTTATTCCCCCCACCCCACCCCACCCCCATTGTTTTTCTCTGTGAGTTATTCTGTGTCTGCTTGTCTTCTCCTTAAGTGGCACGGGGAACCAATCCTGGTACCTTCCAGAGTGGCTGAGGCGCTCAATCTCTTGCGCCACCTCAGCTCCCAGGTCTGCGTCTCTTATTGTCTCTCCTCTGTGTCTCCGTGTGGGCCAGCACTCCTGCATGGGCCAGCACTTTGTGTGGGCCAGTTCTCTGCTCAGGCCAGCTTGCCTTTCACCAGGAGGCCCCGGGAATTGAACCTTGGACCTCCTATATGGTAGATGGAGCCCAAATGCTTGCGCCACATCCGTTTCCCAGCAACATTCTTCAATAAGAAATTGAAGTGCTGCTGGGACATCCAAATTGGGAATGTGGAAATGTGTGATGGAGCTTGGGATAA
>PVKH010030351.1:0-12503 GCA_004027955.1 Chaetophractus vellerosus | reverse complement strand
TGGAGTAAGGAATTGAGGATGGAGTAAGGGACCACAAGCCAAGGAGTTCAGGTGGCCACTAGAATTTGAAAAAGGTAAAGAAACAGATTCTTCCTGGACAACTTCCAGAGGAATTAGTTATGCTAATACCTTGAATTTAGCCCAAGGAAACTGATTTCAAACTTCTTAATTCCAGAACCTGAAAGAGAATAAATTTGTGTTGCTTTGCATTATTAAAATTGTGGTAATTTGTTACAGCAGTAATAGGAAATAAATGCAGCTACACAAAGGGCTCAATTATTAACTCCTGAAATCCTATTGTTCTCTTCTCAGCAATAAGCAGAGCTGTAATTTCATATTTGGTTGTGTGAATCTATGCGATTAAACCAAATATCCTAACATAATGAGTTCCCTGTTGACACATTCTCTGATTTGGTTTTGTTTGATTAGGTGTCTCTACATTGCCTAACAGACTCTGTACTTACTAAACCCTCAAACTGGCTAAAGGATAAAATAAATGATTAATTGAAAATATAAAGAAAACAAATCATATTAGAATTTTTTTCTTTTACTTTTTCACCTGACAGGAAAGAAGAGGAAATATTACTTTAGGAAAAATGAAACCAGCCATGTTATCTTCTGCCCCAACAATGACAAAAATAAGCCCAGTTGCAGTATTAATTTGAATCTGCTTTTCTACAAGTGAGTACTTTTTGAATTGAAAATAAATCTCCCCTAGATCCTTAGTGTAATTGTAATTTGCTTTGCTTAAGTCACTGCTAAATTCCATTATTAAAGTGTCATTTCATAGGAAAGGGAAGTTTTGAGTATTAAGTATTATCAGCTATTAATAAATGTATGAACTATTAATAAAAGTATGAACTGTGCTTTTACATTGTGCACTTTGTCTTACTTTATATTTTCTGCATTCCTTACAATTTAAAAAAATATTTATATGTTAAAGATGACACACAGATGGCCCATAAGTATATGAAATGCCTCCACCTCACTCAAACTCAGGGAAATTCAAATTAATTGAATAATAAGATATATTTTATCACACATAAGATTATTCAATTTTCAAGTTTAACAATATATTCTTTGGTAAAGATGTGAGGAAACAGAAACACTCAAACGTTACTACTGGGAAGGCAAAATGGCGTAATCCCTTTACTTCTTAAAAGGTATAAGGATATTATATAATGATAAGGAGCAGCAATTTCTGGAAAAATATGCATAAACAAATAAATAAGCAAACAGGAAACAATAACTACATCTACATTTAAGAATACACATGTAATAAAATAATATAATAAAACAAAAACTAATTAAAATAGATGCCTCTGTGGCAGGGGTTCTTAACAAGGGGGTCCATGAGCTTGAATTGAAATTCAAAGAAATGTTATTCTTGTGGGTTTGTGTTTGTGCAGGTGTGATATATTTATTAAATAATACACAGTATAGTGTAGACTAGTAAAGGCTCCATGGTTTTCACCTGATTAGCAAAGGAGTCCATGGAACAAAAAAGGTTAAGAACCCCTGCTCTATGGGAAGTGGAAATTTAGAGGAGGAGAGTGATATAAGGGACACTTCTATATGCTGATATAGAGTTTTGACTGGAGGACCTTCAACATTTTTCTAATTGAAATTTATACCAAAATTTTAAAAGTTCCTAAATAATAAAAACAAACTGAATTAAATCATCTACTTATACATAAATACAGTAGCACAAAACAAAACAAAACAGAGGAAAGACTTCAGATGATTTTGAAATCCAGTGTTTGATTGTTATATGCACAGTGAATTCAGACTAAGAACAAAGAAAAACACAAAGAACCCTTAAATTACAGTCAATTATTTATTGTTAGTAGTAATTTTGGCACTCTTATTTTCTAACTATTGTAGCTCTATTTTAGGCAAAGTAAAGGAATGATTTTATTGTCCTTAGGAATCAAGATTTTTAGTGTAAGAGAAAATAATTAGAGGTGGAAAATTAGAGCAATTAAGTGAAAAGACAGTAATTAAGTTAAAGAGAATTGGAAATATCAGTATAAAGTCATGCTTTTTAAATATTACAATAACATGTATTTTCTAGCTCTGGCCACTGAAGTATTCTAAAACTACTGCAGCACTGTAGCAAAAAGCATCCTTGCCAATTAGATTCTGGTTTCTAACTATCATTTGCCATTAAAAAGAGACAAAGATCCTAGAAGAAATGACTGATTCCAGGTTGAGGGAGGAAATAAATAACTGATCCTGGGAAATGATGTTGAGCCAGAAAACAAAAAGCTATCAGAGTCTAATGGCACATTGAAACAGTAAAATACAATTTAATAAAGGTAACACTGGCCTAAAATGGAAAACAGTGAACATCAAAAGAACAATAACTCCAACAAATTTAAACATATAAAATACATAAAGATCCACATTTTCATAATCATAGTTAAAAAAAACAAAACATAAGTTGGTCACAACTGGAAATTTCTAGGTCATTAACTCATTGCTCTGAATACTAATAAATAGAAAAGAGCAAAGATTTTTCATGACCCTTCTGAAAGAACTGGCCACCAAATATTATATGAAGGAAAAGTTCTTTTTAGAAGAATTTAAGTAATATACACAAAAAGAATGAAAATTTTAGAAAATTACCATATCTTAAACCCTAATGAAATTATCATCTATATTTGCTAAAATGGTTTGGAAAAACCTTCATGGAGAACTTTACACAGGAAGTAATACCTGGTACCATGTAAACCCACTGACCAATCATAGATTAAATTTAAGTGGGAAAAAAAAATTAAAAAGTAAAAATAAAAATAAATAAATAATAAATTTAAGTGGGAAAACCAGAATTGCTTTGCTCCATAATGTGATGTATCAGCAAATACACAGCACCTCAAAGAGAATGTGCTAAAGGAAATCATCAAATCTGAATCTAATAGGGTTATAAATCTAAATAAAATGTACAAGAAAGATGAGGGGAAAATAATAAGTTAAACAATATCATGTAAAAGGAAAAGTGAAATCGGGAGTGTGGTGTATTTAGGCCAAATGATTTATCTCTGATAAATGAGTGGTATGAAAATAACTTTAAGAGGAAATAACTAGCAAATACAATATCTGTATTCATATGGAATCTGAGTCAAACAACTTAATGATAACAAGACTTTTTTCTTTTAGATAACCAGAGAACTCTAAATAAGGATTGCCTTCAGATGATATTAGGAAAGTATTATTACTTTTGTTAGTTGTAAAAATGTCATGGAAGCTCTGTTAATTATGTCTAAATAAATTAGTGAAGCTTGCTGAAGTGTTTTTTGGTGGATGGAAATGAAATGAGATCTTAGATTTTGGGGGGTGTA
The DNA here is from genome assembly GCA_004027955.1 of Chaetophractus vellerosus. NCBI lineage: Eukaryota > Metazoa > Chordata > Mammalia > Cingulata > Chlamyphoridae > Chaetophractus > Chaetophractus vellerosus. Next base: position 9,162 of record PVKH010030351.1, on the reverse strand, counting down.
TAAGAGATTATTATAGCAAACTTTCTGTATGTTTGGATATTTCCATTAAAAAGGGTTTTTATTTGTTTTTTGTTTGTTTTTTTAATAACAAGCACATACATAATCCCTTAGTTTTCCAGAGCTGCTATCACAAATAAGACACAATGGGTTGGCTTAAATAGCAAGAATTTATTAGCTCACAGCTTTGAGGGTCATGGTAGTCCAAAACTAAGTTATCAACAAGTTTGTTTTCTCCCAGAGTGTATCAGTCTGATATTGTTTATGAATTCCAAAAATAGATATTGGATTATGTTCGTAAACTGGTCTGTCCGTCTGGACATATTAGATTATATTGGATTCAGAGTTTTCGCTTTTACTTGATTAAATAACAATTAAGGCTTTGATTGGGTCATGTAAGTAGGGCATTGCATCCCTGCCCCCTTGTTGGGTGGGAACTCACAGAGAAAAGACATTGCAAAAGGACAGAGTTGGGAGTTTTGAGCTGGAGCCCAGGAAGTAAGTATGCTGTGGCAGATGAAATTGGGATGATGAGAAACCCAAGTGGCACACAGAGAGGTGGAGGAACAAAATTGTATAACGCATGGGCCCAGAGGAGAGTCAAGTCTCCAAAGTCTGTGCCCTGAGCTTTGGCTTTCATGGGTTTATACAGGCACTTGCATGCTCTCTGTTCATTGGCTAGTGAGTTGCTGGGCAAGCAACTCTTTATCCACTGAGCTATCTAGCCGGGCCCAAAAGACAGAGATATGAGAAACAGATTTGAGAAGCAGTTCTGATGTTGGAGAGGAGCGCTCCAGGAGAAGAAAAGTGAGCCATTGGCCCGATAGTCTACAGCTGGCCTTGTGGAGAGACGCAAAAGCATAGAAAGTCTCATGGTCTACAGCTGAACTTGTGGAGGAAACAGAAGCTAAGCCCGGAGAGAAACACAGCCCTGGGAACAGAGGAACCCAGAAGCCTGAACACTGGAGAAGTCAGCAGCTGTCTTGCTCCAACACGTGGACATTGGTGAGGGAAGAAATTTATGCTCCTGGTAACTGTAAGCTTCTACCTCAAATAAATACCCTTTATAAAGACTGACCAATTATTGGAATATTGCAAAGCACACCTTTGGCTGACTAATACAGTGTTTAACACAGGTTGGGAACCCCATCCTTGACTGACTTGTAGCTGCCACTGAAATTTAGAGTTGGTACCAGTTCCTACGGAGGAGATGAGGAAGGGGAGAAAAAGGAGAAGCACTATCAGATATTTGTACCCCCGACATGGTTTTACTTCTGTGAAGTCTACTGTGAGATCTTCAAAAGGGGCTGTCCCCATGTGCTGGATGCCAGCCGGAGCCCAGGGGCCTTGCAGAGGATTCTTTATGGCATAAACTTGACAATGGTTGCTGATGGTGGCACAGAGGGAAGCCATTTGGGTGTGTAGTAGTATCTTCTGAGTAAGGCTTCTAGCGCAGTTTTCCCCTGGTGGGTGAATTGGTGGTATTGTCAGATAAGGGCATGAGTGGCTCCTTTTGGGATGAAAATCCAGTTGTCTGGGAGCAGCCAACTTCCTTAAGGGGTTCAGCTTCCCCATTCTCCCTCGGCCCATTCGTATTCCTCCCAGGTACAGTTTAGTCGATTAGCTTCTTGCCCAAGGAAAGATAGCTGAGGTGCCGATCTTGAGGCTTGTGTCACATGGGTTCCTTTGGCCACTTGCTGGGCTATTTTGTCAGCTTCTCTGTTTCCTTGGGTGACCATATCTGTCCCTTTTTGGTGTCCCCAAAAGTGGATGATGGAGACTTTGTTTGGTTTCCAGATTTCCTCTAGTAGTTGTAGAATTTCTTCTTTGTTTTTGATCATTTTATTCAACTTTATTTTTTCTCCGTTTCTTGGGTCAATGTTTACCAATATCACCTACTAAGAAAGCAACTCCAGCTTCCTCGCCCATTGTTGGTACCACACGAAACATTCATCTTGTACTTATATACTGATATTTATGCTGTTCTTTTCCAAACGCTTCACATTTGTGTCTTGGTTTGGTTCAAGAAAAATAACATAACATTTGTATTATTATGATACTATAATGGGTTTAATTGTGTGTTTTTGGAAGTAAATGACTTAGTAAGGAATGGGCTTCTATTGTTTCTTAAATTTTGTCATTAACTTGTGAAGCAAAATGATTATCATATTGGAATTTTAATTGTTATAATTGTAAAATACACAAAGTAATGTCAGAAATTCATAATATCTTAATTATTCAGGTAACTTTTATATATGTTTCTCAGAGAAATTGTGCAAATATTATCTCTCTATGCAAAGATAGCTATATTTTAAACACAATTTGGTGGATTGATTTAATTTCCCCCTTATTCAGAAGACTTAACAAATTACATGAGAAATAAAATGCCACTATGTGCCAGAATAAACAAATAAAAATTTAGAAGCCAAACCAAACAATTGTTTCTTACTTCAACTCCACCAGCTGTCTGGAATGTGATAGCTTCAGCCACCTGCCTCATTATAATCTCTACTATTCACAATGTGTACCAATATGTTGATCCAAGAGGGTTTTTATAAAGCTATTTGCTTAGATTATTTTTGGAGTACCTTAAAATATTTTCTCTTTAGTTGCCCAGGTTGGCAATATACAGCAATTAAAGTACAAAATAAAAGATGCAAATATATGATTAAGTCATCATTAATATTTGAAAACATTGTACTATACTTTATTCTCTGACAAGGAGTATTCATTAGGCAAGTGAAGTTTTATTAAATATTTATCTGTAATATTTTAAAATCAGATGACCCAATAGATAATATCCATATTTATCTTTATTATTTATCTTTATTATTCTTTTGTAGGAAAATCCTACATCTCTGAATTCAAATTAATTAGAACTCATGCAATTCAGAAACAATAGTTTATTTGCTAATGTACTATTTCCAAATAATAAAAATACAGGCTTTTTAAAGCCTGAATAAAAATATATTTTGAAATATTTTAGTTTGAAGTAGCAATGTTATAAGTTTATATATTATTTACACCTTAAAATTCTATGAAAACAGATTCTTTGAAAAAAATCCTAAATGGGTAACAAAATATAGAATAACCTCAATTCTATTAGAAGGAATATCCTAATGTTAGTGATTATTTTCTTTTAGAGTGAGTGACAAAATGAGTAGGATTTAAAAAGGTCATTTTCAATATGTTATGCAAGAGAATGCATTTAAGATATATATTTATATATTTTATATATGTATATACACCATATTAATATATAACCAAAATAGTTTAATCAATATTTTAAAGTGCATTAAAATATTTGCATGACTATTACCATCAAATTTAAAATCTAAATTATTTATCTAACATTATTTATCACTGAATGTTAATATGCACTCAGGTAATAGGGCTCAGTTTATAAATTAAATTAGTATAATTTTCTGGAGCCACTACAAAAAATAGTTTTGAGGACTGTTCTCAATATCAGTGCATTTTAAAAAAATGCTTCTTGTAGATAATGGAGTAAGACTGCTTGTGTTTACATATCTACCTCACAATTTCCCAGATGTGTATTACTTGGGGCAAATATAAGAAAACTGCTAAAGCCTTAGTTTCCTTATCTTTAAAGCAGCGCCAACAAAATAAATTTTATTTTGAGAATTAAAATGTGGTCACTGATGGCAAATACTTAAGAAAGTGCTTCAAACAGTATGTACTGATTTTTAAAAAAGTGCCCTACTACATTTGACTCAAAAATCTTTATAGTTTTATAAACATTTTTGTTTTGTTCCCTGCTGCATATTATTATTAGAATTCTTTTTTTATCCTTTAGCTTTTAGTTTTCATGAAATGTTAATGAAATTAGCATATGTTTAATGTAGTAGAACTGGGGTTTGAAGATTGGTTCACTGTTGATTGACCAGCTGAACTTTAGGACTTCATTCTGGATAGTGGTTTTGCACATCTTTGATGATATATTCTGAGAGCAATGACTCTGTCAGTGGATGGGATTGTTTAATTTAGAACTTTTACTCACATCATGCATTGAATTGCATCCATGATTTTTTGTACAAGAAATTTGACCTTGGGCTATCTTCCAGTTGTGAGAGAAATTCTAAAAGACTGGAGTATAAATAAAAGGAAAAAAGTAAGTACATGAGCAAGAAAAATGCAGGATACCAAGGAAATAAATAAAGGAATGCAGAAAATTTTAAACTGCTCTTCACTTGCTCACGAGATTAAATTATGTTAAAGCCATAAAATAGACATACAGTAATAATTATGCCAGAGTGGACTACCTTCAATTCACCTCAATTTGGGAATATAGTCTTTAAGTATTAAGGAGAGTTGTAAAAAATGTAATGCAATGTGCCAATAGGGCAGAGGTTTTATTTAATTTAAGTAGATTAATTAGGGAATTCATTGTGCAATTAGAAATGACCTGAACTAAAAGCAGAATTCTCTGTAGTAGTCATAGTTCTGATATTTATTATCTGTGTGAAATAATTTAGAGTAATATTGCTATAAGAAAAGGCCTCATCTCTCTCTCTCTTTTTCTCCCTTTCTGTCTATCCATCTATCTATATACCTACATAAATATGGGTGTATATAAATATGGAGTATGGAAGCTGATCTTTGATTTAAAAAGTAGAGGTAAAGAAAGTCTACAGTACATTTTTTTTCTCCTGTGCAGCCTATAAACATTTACTTTAACTGAGTAAATAGCCTAGCCATCCTTTTTTGAAATAATGAATTTAAAGGTAATGAAGCAGTCTATAACTAGGTCTCCAACCTGGTACTTAAGAGAATCATCTTTACCAAGAAATAATTTAAAATGAAACACAAAAAATTCAGAAGTTATATTTTCATCTATGTTTAAGGTCCAGCAGCAGATGAAATTGATGGTGAATGCTACATGGATAAGACAAGAGCAAGAACCAAATTAGAGACATGCCATATTACAATTATTAATATCACAATAATTAATGCCATACAATATAGACTGAAATGAATTATGTCCAGATCTAGCTGATTTATTTACTCAGAATCCTGATGTCATGAATTTACTATAACTTCCTCATGGGAAAATGATAAAAAAATAAAAATATAAAGTTTGTTTTTTGGGGAGGCTAGGCAAGTTACTTTTTAATGAATTTTCTCAAGATTGTGATTAATGGACATAATGTCCTTTAAAATGCAGACCAACTTTTCAAGTTAGATAAATCAAACAGAAAAACCTTAAAGTTTGTTAACATCCAATCTACAACCTGCAAGATGCACATTTTTTTTTATCTCATCATGACCAAGACTTAAACGTAAATAGGATGACATTTAAACCTTATGTGTTCCAACATGATAGGTTAAAATGCAGAAATGTCTTTTCCTAGTAGCCATACAATTTTGAATGTGTGGGTATTATTAGAGAAGTTGCGGGGATTAAGGATACATAGTAGCCCTCTCAGGATATGGTGAAAAGAAGAAACCCTCCTTTCTCTCCATTATGGGCATATATTTGTTGTTTTGCCAAGATATGAAAAGATCTCAAATCAGCAAGTGATTTCATGGGTCCATAAGGAAGAATGCTCAATGGTATTCTAATTTCCATATTATGTAACAAATATAGAAACCAAAAATATGATCATTAATTCAAAATTGTGTTTAAAATGTGATCATTCTAATTCAAAAATGAAAAGATACAAGCTGTATGGCCCCTGAGAATTCTTTCCTTTTTTAAGTTGGCGCAGGTGTCTGATGTTTGGGTCATGACAGTCTACAGAAGAGAATTTGGGTGAAAATATTCTAATTGTGGTAGTGCCTGTTTTTATTACTTACTCAAAGCCCCGCTATCCTAGTGTTGAACACAATGAAATGTTTTATAATTCTATAACCGGTGTGACTTTAAATTTCCTCCAGAAAGAAAATAGATGTGAATTTATAAAGTCAATGGGTGAAATTATGGCAATTGATATTTTACCAGTACTGAGACTGTCATTAAGTGGCATTTTATGTCAAACAGGAAAAGGGAAAGAATTTTGAGATGCAATCGTTGGCAGGCAGTCAACCTAGAAAAGCCCTGATTGAAGATTCCAGTATTGATGTGAGAATGCAGAGACGAAAGATAGTTTTTCAATATTTTTGTTACTTAGAGTTTCTTACTTGAGTTCCAGGTTGAAATCAGTGGTATGCTTAAGTCCATTTATATGTTCAATCTCGCATAATTATTACCTTCTCATCAATTATCTCTCTGGGCTCTATATGCATGCTAATCTTTTGGCTGCACACAATGGCCTACAAATATGGCTTGCCTGTGATAACTTTTATGTTAATCGTCTTAAGCCATAACTTTGTTTTAGGGTTTAATGTCTGGGAAAGACGTTTTATTATTGTGGAAGGAGACAGTCTGAATGTTGCCAGCCAACTTTCCCTGGCTCATGGTTACCTGTGTTAACCTGGCTCCCAGGGCAGGATGATAATTGTGGGTTAACTCTCTTCTAAAGTGTGCCTGGAGATACAGCTCATCTCCTAGCCTGCCTGTACATTCCTTCCTCTTTTGCCCTGAACATATGTAAACAATCATTCGAGACTGCTTGACTACATATATATATTTTATGATCCCCACTGCTATATCTATTCCTGTCAGGGAAGGAGTGAGGACCCTCAACTACAGAGAGCATAAAAGCCATCTCCCTGCCTGTACTGCAGAGTAGACCCACAGGACGTGGAGGACTGACATCCACTAGTGAAGCTGATCTTGCTTCGTCTCTCTCCTGTGTGAGTAAATATTATTCCATCCAGAGCCTGTGGGAGTCACACCTTTCTTGATGACCCTGACACGATATATTGGAGTGGACTGATATCCCTTTGGTATCCTCTATGCAGTTGGATTTTTCCCCAGCAGGTGGTAATGTGTCTTTTCCACTGACAATTATAAGTTGCTATTAAAAAAAAATCACAGTTATTTCTAGGAATATGTTTGCATGATTTTGCATATTTGGGGAAATCATAATGCTTATATACAACTTTTTCAGGTATATTAACCATGTGGTAGTTGTATATGGTGCCTAAGATGAAACTTGTATAAGAGGAACTAACAGGATTCTAAGTATTTTTCCTTTTCATATTGAAATACTTTATATTTGGCCCTATAAAGTTGTTAAAAAATCAGATGAAGGCCAAATTTTTCTATTTATTTTAGTGAATGGATAAAAGTTTAATGAAATAGCAAATATGAACTTAGGGTTGTGTCCACACATGTCAAATGATTATTGACTAAATTAAAATAAATCATATTTTATTTTACAAAGAGCTATTCATATGCCAGCCTACATGTCTCTTAGAATCCAGAGAAGGAATGGTATATATATGAACAATATGGACACAAACATTAAATCAGCAATCAAAGGCACGCTATCTCAAATATCAATATGCTATATGCAAATGAAAAAGGCAGCACAGTTTCCAATGATGGGACATTATAATTTGAGCTTAGAGGAGCATTTGTGCTTTATCCTGAAAAGTGATTAGGATTTTTGAGGAGGTAGATTAGAGAAAAATTCCCAGTTTGGACCTGGAATAAGCAATGGCACAATTTATAATTTGGTTAGAAAGCGATTAGCACATGAATATTACACTTACACCATATCTTTGGTGTAATAAAGAGGCAAGATTGTCTTAACAGCATAATGAAACTATTATTTTTAAAATTCGCCCCTTATTTTCCTTTACCACCCATATTACTATACATAAATCTCATGCAGTATTAATGGCTTATATGGCAATTTATGATGTAAGGTTCTGATTCCCTAATTCCCTCAGTTAAAATTAAGCTGTTTCTTCTTGAGTATGTCAATTCTACTCTTTTTCAAGTCATCTGTTTTTCCACGTAATTTAAATTTTACCTCTTTCTGTGTTATGACAATGTTGTGGTGGTATGTTTACATACATTTTTCTTCAAAGTTTCAATGCAACGTTTCATCTAGACTACAGCAAGATATGTGCATACTAGCGCCTATTAAATATATGCTTAAGTATAAATATAAAATTAGTTAAATTAATTGACAATTTCATAATTGTATGTGTTGCTTCAAAAAACAATGCAAAATAAAAACAACAAACAACCCATTGTGATGAGTTCTTTTACCTACTAATGGAGAACTGATATACACGTGCAGTAATCGCTAACTACAAATTTTCCATTTTCCATGGAATGTTGCTAGAAAAATAATATACAGGATATATTGGGAGGAGATTAATTCAGGAATATTTACAGAAATTCACCTCTCATATCTTAATATTAGAATTCCATGACAAGGTCAGTTGGAGCATAAGGTATAGATCCAGGTTTTCATTAAGCAGAAACATAAATTATCAACCAACTGCTTTCAATTTCACTAAAGCCTGATTTACACTCACCATTCAAAAATCTTTCCACTAAATTTCAATTAAGGCAAAAAAAGAGTGTAACTGAATATAACACATTTTAATATAAACTAGTAAGTTATTTTCACTATAAAAATGTTATCCTTCTTTTCACAATTATTTGTGAATCATAAAAGTTAAATGTTGACAATTTGAAGTAAAATGCCAGAAATACAGGTCATTTTAGTGAGATCTCTATTTAATTTTGATAAATAAGTCTTTGAAAGCCTATATATTAAGCAAGCAAATAAACAATTATTAAAAGAGTTTAATAATGAATTTGTTAAAATGTTCTATCTTCCAAATACCAGGTTTGAGAGACTTTTCTTCCTTAAGACATAGCCAAACAGATACAAATTCCTTTAAAACTTGCAATCATTTCTCCCACACTGTAATTAGCAGTTTATTTGATGATTGACTTTTTTCTGTTTATAGAAACTTGTTTGGTATTATGAAAATTGGATATTAATAAAGTTCAATTTATTATGCCACTAGAATTACTTTTTATTTACTAAAATGTTTTGATGAAAAATTAATTTGTAATTTATACCTATCCAGCAAGAAAAGGCAAAATAAAAATAATGACTATTTTGGCTTTTAACAATGTCATGATTGAAAGAGTTTCAACATGTTTACTACATCTGTGCTAAGAAATGGAACAAACCAAGTAGATTTATATTAAATATGCAAAATTACATGTATGATTTAAATACATCTCTGTATTTATAAGGAAAGTGTTTATTAAAATGTACAGTGTATGCA
>PVKH010030350.1:0-12506 GCA_004027955.1 Chaetophractus vellerosus | reverse complement strand
CTTGGCTTTTTCCTTTTTTTTTTTAGGAGGCACTGGGAACCGAACCTGGGACCTCCCATGTAGGAGGGAAGGGCAGGGAGGCACCTAATCGCTTGAGCCACCTCTGTTCCCTTTTGCTTTTTCCTTAACAGTTTCAAATTTTGTCTCTGTGAGGTTCAAATTCCTCATTCTTCGAAGGATAAAAAAGAAAAAGAGGGATAGAGTGTTTTCTTCTTTAGGGATTTCTCCTGCTCTGATTGCCATTATTTTATGTTAATGTAACTGACAAATATTATCAAAAAACTACTCGACTCCTGGTGGTGACCTCCCTCTGGGCAGTCATCATTATTAACCAGGAAATAATCTAGCAGTCTTTTTTTCCTCTTTACACCACAGGACGATTTTTTCCTGTCAGAATGCCATCTTATCCATGGTCTTGCTGTGTTCTTAAGTGATGTGCTTTCTTTTGTCATATTTTTTAAACTTTAGAGAATTTAAATTATTTTTTAAAAATCACTGAGAAAACTAGTTTGCATCTGCAGTCTGAATTACAGGTTATTGTAAAGTATACAATTCTGTTAACTTTTTTGTGCATAGACAAGTGATAATTGACAGCAAAAGACAGTTAATCTAGTTCCTATTGATGAAAAAAGTACACTTAATTATTGATTATATATTAATGGAAAGTGCTAGTGGTTACTTTTACACATATATTGTGTTTTCCCTATAATCTTGTTTACCATGTTTAGTTCCTCTGTGAATCTTTTCATCATTGACACTGATTTCTCCTTTGATAATGAAATACAAAGGGAATCTCATAAAGTAAATTTCAACCCTCTAAGTACAGTTTTTACTTTGTAACATGAAATTGTAGCAAATAATAAACTGACCCAGTTAATCATAATTTCTCCTACATTCCCTTGACTATAGGGTGCTCAGGAAATACTAATAGTGTAAATTAAAATGAGCAGCCTTCATTGGTTTAGGAATTACATTTCCTGTAAATCGGTTCTGTACATTGATGGGGGATATGGGTATGAGCACAGTTCCTCTGTGTGCATTCTAGAGTACTCTATCCTTTTATGTAGTTATTTTATTTGTGTCTTACGATAGGGCAGGTGGTATTGTCTGCCTTATTCATAAGGAAACTGAAGCATGAGAATTTAAGAGATCTTCCTAGGGTCACACAGTAGAACCAAGGCTAGAGCCCTTGTCTTCTGGACATCTTACCCTTTCCTCTTTCCATATGCATATTGCTTTTCAGAGACTGTTTTCAGCAAATGTCTAAATTGGTAATTTCACTCTTTGCCATAGGCCAAAAGATGCGGTAAAAGCTTTGAAGAAAAGAATTTCAAAAAACTACAATCATAAAGAAATCCAACTTACCTTGTCAGTAAGTACTTTAATGTTCTGGGTAAAAAGAAATACAGATATTCTGAGATAATCAGTAGATTACCAAAGAGTCATATGCAGTATGAGTTAAAGCTGTTGGTGTATTGAGAACTGCAGAACTGAAAGAGTATAGTTGATTGTACCAGCATTTAATTTTGTGGAAAGAAATTCCTGGAAAAGCAGTTTTTCCTGGTCAGGACATAGGAAGGGGCGGTTAAAAACTTGTATTGTTGTTGTCAAACCAATCAAGAAGTTAGTGTATCTGCTACGTGTTAATTGACGATAAGGAGAATTGAAGTCTTGAAAAATGCCTCCCCATAGTTTACTATCTCACTTGAACGCCTTTGTGGAATCTGAGATGCTGCCAGCTCATTAAGTTTAAACCAGGTTCTCTTGTCTCGTATAATTTGGAGAAATGTTCTTTGTTGATTTATGCAGTTCTCCTGTGTGCCATATTTTCTATGATTTGCGTATGGAAGCTTATTTGACTTGTTCCCATTTTCCCCCCATCCTTGGCCATATGACCTCTTCAGTCACTTTGGTGAGTTGTCCTTTTTTTACTTTGGTTGTTTTGCAAGTCCCGCCTGTTGCCTGAGAGTGAGCTGTGTAGCTTTCTAATTTCTCCTGCACGCCTTCATTACCTCAGCGCAGCCCAGGCCATGCATGGTTATAGCACTAATTAGCCTGCCTCACACTTCTTCTATGAGCTTTGGGAGTGTTTATTGAGAGGGCTATGGGGCAGATAGTGAGCACATGCTCCAATTTTCTAGTTTCACATGGAAGAAAATTCATCACATCTTGCTTACTTGGAAGGTAATTGAGAGGAATGAGAAAAAACAAATTGAAACCATCTTGATGCTATCACTGAAGAAACCCTTCAATTTTGGATCTGAATATAGTTTGAGGCATTTTCTTCCCTTTTTTTATTTTATTTTTTGGCTTTTCCCCTGTCCCCTAATCATTGTGGCTACCCCAGGGAGGTTACAGAATGGAGGAAACCATGGAGAGGGGAGTGAGGCATTTCTGTAGAGAAATATCACAGCAATGGGTCAATGATAGAAATAAACCTCTCCCTGGCATCTTTCAAATCACTTTCCTGATTGATGCTCTCAACAACCCTGTGAAGTAGCTCTATTATTAATTTCATTTCACAGATGAAAAAACTGAAACTAAGAGAGGTAATGTGACTTTTCCAAGGTTAAGTGGCTATTTTGTAGCATAGCTAAGCTTTGAATCCAGAAATTCCATGCTGTTTGCCTCATATCACCTTCTCAGAATGAAGCAAGGCTGTTGGTATGGATTGCTGTGTTTCATTTGTTGTCTTCACCTTCCTGATGCATGGTGCTGGGACCAGTACAACAGTGTACCAGGTGTCACCTGAATAAATGGTTGCGTGTGCCTCCCCCCTCCCATAAACGCACCATACCACCTCTCCCAATATCCAGGAAGACTCACGAACTAACAGAAGATACTCTAGAATTGGGGATAGAAAGATAAGAAGGTGTGCCCTAAAATGAAGTGGATCTAGGTTACCTCAAGGCTGCAGAGGGTATGGAGAATTGAGCGAGGAAGGTAAGAGTAACAGATGATGAATATGTGCCACCTTCTGTATTATAGCATGGGATACCACTTCACTTTTTCATGGTTGTTAACTATTTATAGTGGGTTTGCCTCATTTTCTGTTATGTCTCCATGTCTAACCTACTTGACATTTTTGTGGTTGCTTCTTTTTCATTTTTTGAAAAATGAAACATAAATGTGATAAACAGCTTTATTGAAATATTCACATACCACACAATTTACCCATTTAAAGTATACAATTCAAAAAAAAAACAACAACAAAAAATGAAGTATACAATTCAATGGTTTTCATTATATTCAGAGTTGTGCAGCCATGTTCTGTGGTTGCTTCTTATCCCCATCTCCATGCCCTCTTCCATCATGGTTCCTTTCTTCTGAAGATGCACCAGGGCCCTTCCCTGAGGAAGTTGAGTTATTCAAGAGTGCTGTCCCTTCTTCCCCTCCATTTCTCTTTGCACTTCCACTCTTCCTTCTGCACAGGTAGACTACTCTCTCAAGCCTTACTACCAGCTAGCTGCCTGTTCCATTACCTGTTCCACCTCAGGTAACTGTAGATCATCTGCTTCATGATTTCCATACCAGCACATGAGAACAAGAGAATTTAAAACTTGTGCCAGAATAAGGCCAGAGTCACAGATGAGGGGTCAGAATTCATTTAAAATCAAGGAAAGTACCTATTTCCTCTTGGATTTTCTTTAAATAAGCCTTTTGACTCTTGATATCTTTGTGCAGATTTCCCCAAGTTCTAAAGTTAGTGGCCCAGTCCCCTTCCCTCATACCACTGACTACATTGCCAATATGTGCTAAGGCCTCAGAGCTGACGTTAACATTCAGTTAAGCTAAACTTAATAACAAGGGATATTAGTGGAAGAAGGAATCATCGAATGTCTGTCAAAGGCAATTAGAAATTTACCAATAAACTCTAAAAATTAATCCCCACATAGGAATTTCCTTCTTATTATTATGAAGAGATGAGAGCTTGTCAAAGTCAATTGTAAATATTTGTATTATATTTCATTTTGGGTTCTCCATGGACTTGTTAGCCTGGATTGGATCTTTGACAGGATCTGACTGTACTGCAATTTCCTACTGTCAGTCAATGGAGTAGTTTTGTTGGGAAGCCTGTAGTTTAAAAAAAATTTTTTTTAATTGAAAAAAAAAAAAAACCATTCTGTTGCCAGGTTTTATAATTCTGAACCAGAGACTAGCCTTTTCTTGAATGAGTCTATTGTGATAAATCTCAATAAGACACTACAATTATTGCCAAATGGAAAGTGGTCGAACAGGTTCTTGGGAATCGGTTAACAGGCCTTTGTGGCATACCTGCTAGTTGGGGCGCTATGGGGGTTTTAGAAGTGTATGTTGCCCCTCCGGGAATTTGTTGTGATCATAGTGAGAATACCAGAGGTGTCATCTTAGGGTGGGTTGTGGTCGCGGTGGGCTCCTCAGCTTTGGTGACACTGAAGCCTGGTTGTGGTCAGTATGCCTGGGATTATCAGGTTTGAGAACTGATTTAGCCAATTCAATTTACAAAGGACTGATTGATAAATTTTTATCTGGTTTAGAAATTTACTGTGAGAATCAAGCTGCCAAATAGCTCTTTTTCTTCTAGCCTCTTTGAAAAAAGAACACTCGTATCAGCTACCCAACGCATTCTTTCCTAATAGAAAATTCTCCATGGAAGCAGATGATTAAAGTAGTTACCATTAATTGAGGTTCTACTATGTGTCAAGCTCTTCTTATACATTATATTTCATTTAATGTTCTCAACAAGCCTCTAAAGGGAGGTATTATGCCCGTTTTGCGGTGAGGTTACAGAGGCTCAGTAAAGATAAGTGATTTGCCCAACCAAGAGCAAAAGGAGATCAGTGAAGCCTGGAGTGACCCACTTTAGTCTCTCGTGATCCCTTGGCTCCTCAGCTTTCTGACCCACCTCAGATTATGGATTCTTGGTTGCCTATTTCCAAAGATAGGTATTCTGAATATATTTGCACCAAAGCCCAATTTGAAAATGTATAAAAGCAACACATTTAATATTTTCTGATTTGCCACAGCAGGTTTTATTACTGTTCTAAATGAGTTGGGGGATGGAAAGAGATACTGATAGCATAATAGAGGATGTGATGTAGAAGTAATGAGACCTGACAAATTGGATTACAAAGGAAAAACACAAAGGGCATGATAGTGGATTTCCAGATGTTAACATTCTCAGCATTTCATGTTTGCTCTTTGACTGTATGTGCATATTCCTGTTATGATAAAATCTGAATGCTCCAAAGATAAAAACTGGTTTGTGAAATATTTAGCAACAAATTCATTCATTTTACTATTAGACAAAGTAAGATTTGGAGTTTCTAAGGATTTTATCTAAGACTGTACAACCAGTTGAGTGAAGTGTTTTTATAAGCTCCCATTGAACTAGAGGTACTTTTCCTCTCAGCATTTCACCCAATAAAAAATCATCATAATAATGTATCAAGATATGGGGCCGGCTGTAGCCCAGTGGATAGGGCACCGGTACACCACATGGGTGGCCCCAGGTTCGGTTCCCGGGGACCTCTCCTAGCGGGCAGACCGCCTGAGAATGCAAAGCTGCTGTGGGCAGGGTAGAGCCGCCGTGGGCAGGGCAGAGCCGCCGTGGGCAGGGCAAAGCCGCCACGGGCAGGGCGAGCCACCCGCGAACAGAGCAAAGCCGCCCGGGAAGGGAAGCAGAACTGCCCACAAGCGGGGCAAGCCGCCTGTGCAGTGAGCTGACTCGGCGCGTCGCCGCAGCAGGGGGAGACAAAGGAGACATAGAAGAACACAAAAAATGAACACACAACAAGAGCAAGAAGAAAGGGGAAGGATATGTAACAACAACAACAACAACAAATAATGTATCCAGATAAAAGTCATTCAGTTTTTCAACTTGTCTTTCTCTAACTTACATGTATTTATACAGATTCATCTTGAAATGTTTTCGATTTTGCTTTTATTTTCCTTTGCCTTAAAGGTTTTCCCTGTTTCACATAGCTCTATTTGCTCAGCTTCTGTGTTTCCTGATTACCTCCTTGGCACATTTCGCTTAAAACTACAGCAGCTTCATACTTGCCTCTTCTTTTTGTGTTGCCATTAAAGCAGGAGTTCTTAACAAGGGGTCCGTGAGCTTGAAATGAAATTCAAAAAAACATTATTCTTCTGGGGACGTGTTAGTGCAGGTGTGATATATTTATTAAATAATATACAGCATAGTGTGGACTTAGTAAGGGGTCTGTGGTTTCCATCTGTCTGGCACAGGGGTCCATGGAACAAAAAAGGTTAAGAACCCCTGCATTAAAGTGACACTCAAAATACAGAGCATGGTGTAAAGTCCCTTTTTCGAGCTTCTTTTCTTCAGAGATGATTATACCTATCCTGGTCGTGTTATGCTTTCTGTGACCTCTCTAACACAGGTGGTAGCATTGAAGTGAGATTTAATTTTGTTTTTAATTCACTTTTAGTAGTCTGCTTTCTGCAGTTCTTCAATACCAGTCTGATTTCTAGGCATGTTGCTTTATTTAAAATGATTTTGTCAAGGTGACTAATGACCCCACTAATTAATAAATTCATTTGACGTTTTCTCAGTCCATATTCTTGAATGTTTTAACACCTTGTGTTCCTGGAAATGTTCTTGTTTGACTTTATTCATGTTATGTTCACCATATTTTGTGCTTAGGTTTCTGTCAATTGCTCCTAGATTGCTTTATTGAGTTTTCTTCCAGTCTGTATAATGGGAGAACCCCATTGATCTATCCATTCCTCCACTCTGCTTTGGCAACTTTGATGATTCACTTTTGGCCCTCCATGTTCCTGAAGTGTAGCTGTGCATGTGCAGCTCCCTGCTAAACATCTCAGCTTGAATGTCCCACTATCCTTTTAAACTCAGAATGCCTACATTTCAGCCGATCATTTTTACTCCTAGACCACCCCCATCCATCCACTTCCAAATTTCCATCAAAGGCCCACTAGTCTTGGGCAGAATGGAAGTCACTTAACCTTTCAGTCTTCTTCCTTCTGAAATAACACACAGTCATTGAAAGTTCTTCCTTTATAATTCTCTTGTGTCTTTCCCTTCCTTGCACCCCACACCCTTCTAGCTTAGGCTTTTCTGCAGCAAACCTGAACTAGTTGGTCCCCACTGGATTGCTCCATGATTCCAGGCTCTTTCCATCTCCAATTCCCTTTGTAGAGTACTGCCTGGCAACCTTTCCAGAGTATTTCTTTGCACACATTAACCTTTCTCTCAAGTTGGGCACAGAAGTGTGATGGTAACACACTAACATTCCTTCAGCGGCTGCTCAGTGCTCTCAAGATTATGTCCAGACTCTTTACCCTACTATACAAATTTCTTTACAATCTGAATGAGACCCATCCAGTCTTAATCCAACTTACCTCCCCAGTGTCCCCACAAAAAGATGCAGCTACTAGAGATGAATCAGAGTACTTATTTTCCCCCTCACAACTCACGTACCTTGATACTTTTGTATTTTTTAAGTACCATATACCTGTCTAGAATATAACTGATAATTCTACACTCATTTTTACTTGTCTTAGCTATCTTTCAAAGCCCAGCCTAGGCTCAGCCTTTTCTTTTCTTTTTTTTTTAAGTATCGGGGCCAGGGGATTGAACCACGGACCTCATATGTGGGAAGCTGGTGCTCAACCACTGAGCCACATTGGCTCCCTGAGTTATTTTTTATTTTGTTTTATTTTTGCTTGTTGTTTGCTTTTTTTTTTTTTTTTTTTTTTTTTTTTTTTTTTCTTCAGGAGGCACCGAGAACCAAATCCGGGACCTCCCGTGTGGGAGGCAGGCACTCAGCCGCTTGAGCCACATCCGCTCCCCCTAGCCTTTTCTAAAAGTCTTATAAGACTGCTCTGGCCCTAAATTATTATGCCTGCCTATAAAGGTCTATAACTAGGGTTACTATGTAATTTATCATCCTAACTGGGGCACTTTTGAGAGTGAAAGGGGGTACCACCAATAATAAAGCAGGACAACAGACATACCAGGGCTGTGCTGGACAAACTGGGATGAATGTCATCCTGTCTACAGCCCGTGTGTTTTGTTTGCACTGTCCATTTGGCATTTGGCATTTATGACCTTGTATTGCTATTAATGCTTTTCTAACTGTGTCCTGACTCCCCAACAAGTCTATCCTCCAGGTAATTACATTATTTCACATACTTCCTCACATTCCCAGAACCTAACACTTTGCTATATGTTTTAGTAGATGCTATATATTTTAGTAGATACTAAATTATGCTTATTAATTAAAATGCTGGTGGAAATCACTATGCAGCATTCCTATATTCAGGAACCAGTTTTGTCAGTGAAATATAATTTCGTTTTTCTTTCTAATTTAGCTTATTGACATGTGCATGCAGAATTGTGGTCCACGTTTCCATTCTCTGATTGTGAAGAAGGAATTCGTTAAAGATAGTCTAGTTAAGCTGCTGAATCCCAGATACACCTTGCCATTAAACATTCAGAATAAAATCTTAAATTTCATTAAGGTAAGTCTGTTAAAAACCTAATGGGGTAGACAACTTCTAAGATTAGGGATTTAATTATATAACTCCTGATTGGTTCAGTGCTCCTTTATAAACTTCAGGTTGAGCCAGAGGACATTTTTACTCTTTTATTTTCTATGTAATAATAATTTATTGGCATTGAACAATGCCCTTCTTATGAAGAAATTGTAGTGATTTCCCTACTTTTCTCTCAGTTTCTGTTTTTTTCAAGTCTGGTAGGAAAGAGCGATGTATATGTTCATTTGGAAACTATTTCTTGTAGTAGTAAACTGACTAGTTCACAGCTAGTCTTTGGCAAACGAGATCTTGATGCTATTTTATAATCTATTAAATCCGAATCCAGTATAGCAAAAACCAATCAATAATATCTATCTCAGAATTTCATTAAGATAATGAAGCATAGGAGTCTGATGATTAAAAATATTTTATAATGTTATTCTAGTCTTTGAAAATATACATTTTTGTTCATGGCATTCTAAAGTAGCTTTCTCTTTTTGAGAAGGTACATAATTCTCAGTCTCCCATTTTCTGTCATCAGCTTAAGAATTGTATTTTGGTTTTGCTTCTGTTTTAACTCTGGATCTTTCCATCTCTTGAATTCAGACTTGGTCACAGGGTTTCCCAGGAGGTGTGGATGTAAGTGAAGTGAAAGAAGTGTACCTTGACCTGCTTAAGAAAGGCATTCAGTTTCCTCCCTCAGGTGCAGAGGCTGAAACAGCAAGAAAAGAGGTAGGAGGCCTTTCCTTGACCTTTGTACAGTAAGATAGTGTATTACTAGAGTCATTTTTCACTGCAAGGGTCAGATCTAGCTCCACTCAGCTTATGAAAAAAAGAGGAATTTATTAGAAGGATATTGAGATATCTCATAAATAACAAGCCACAAGACAGTTGGTATTAGCTGGTCCTTAGGGAACCAAACACTCAAATGCCTTATAACTTGTCGTCTTCTCTTTGGCCATCACTTTCATTCCTTTCTCTCATTGCAGACTAGCTTTGTCTATGTGGTAGACAGCATAGCTCCCAGATTTTCATGGTATAGCTTTTAGCTTTTTCAGATTCCCGGTGTAAAAACCTTGGAAAAGGGACTCATTGAACCAGTCTTGGGCAGTTTCCCATCTCTGGATAAATCAACTGAGGTCATATAAAAACATGGCAGCTACCATGAGAATCATTTGGGTGTAGGATGAGGAGGGGACAGTTTTTAAAAGAAAAGGTTGATGCTGGGTAGACAAAATAATAGATCTCCATCAAAAGTAGTTGTATCATAAATTAGTTGTTCATTATTAGTAACATTAAGAGAATGTGTTCACTCTCAGGTCTGCAAATAATTTTCAAGGGTTTGAACTTGTAACACTTTGAGTAGGTGATTATAAGTCAGCTCTTATCTTTCTGTAATCTCTATCATGTGAAAACAGTAAATCTTTCCTTCTCAAGATTGGTGAGTCTTATCTTGGTGGAATAAACAATTCTGTTGTAAATCAGAAATCTGACTTTCCCAGATCCTCCGTCCTGAGATTACTCGTAGAACCTTGGTAAAAGCCAAGACCATTTTTTAAAATTGTAATTCAGCTAGTCGTCATAATAGCAGCTATCTGTTATTGAATATCTACTCTGGGCATACCATTTGCTTTAGCATACTTCTCAAAATGGTGGCCAGATTGTACACTTCATGATTTACTCTGGGCTAATACCCTCTACCCAGGGCTTTGGTTGAAAGTGTTTGAGTCAGCTGAATGGACAAACTGGGCTTGGGGTGGCTATGTTAATTCAAATAATAATATTTTCATATTTTATTAATAGACTGCTCAGATATCTAGTCCACCAAAATCTGTTCCTACTGCACCAGCTCTTTCTTCTATGATTGCTCCCCGGACCTCAACCATTGCCTTAGTCCCTGAACAGGTAATGACAACAACAGTATTTATTGATGACTTTTTCTATATACAGAGCATTTTATTTTAGTTAATTTATTCCTCTTAACAACATTATGAGGTGTAGGTAAAGTAAGTGTTTTATTATGCTTATTTTACAAAAGAGGAGGCTAAGTCTTTGTGATGTTATGTGACTTGTCACAGTTCAGTGCTAAGGAGAATTAATCCCATGGATTCTGATTCCAAAGCCCACGCTCTTAACAGCTGTATGTGGCTTTCATGGTTTTGTAGAGCCCTTGACTGTGGACTGCATCTTGGATCAATCAGCCAATTTCTCTTGCTTCTGTCAGGACCATCAATATACCATTTTAGAGAGCTCAATAAGTAGCAGTCTTGCTATTAGAGTTAATTGTGTTGACGGAATTACATTTTATTTCTTTGACTATAGCTTTTTACCAAGGGCCTAGACAGACAGTTATTATGTAAAGTTTATTTCTGTCTTGCTATGAGGGTTATATCATTGAAGAACGTTTTTATTCTTCAGTATTCCTAATGTAAAAATTCATGTGATTAATTTCTCAGCATTTAATCCGGAAAAAAAATGTTTCTTTTTTGAATCTTCCTTATTTAATACCATGAGGACTGTAAGACACTCATTTCCCTCCTCTTTTCTCATTGGTTTCTAAGAAGCCCAGACTTATACTTGCCTTTAGTTTTTAGAAACCATCTTATCCAGGTTCCCAGTCAAGGCATCTCCTCCCTTTTCGAGATTGGTTCTGCACTGACTTTTTTTTCCTTCATTGTTAACTTTCCTAGAACATATTTTGTATTTCTCACAAGCACTCTCAAGTCCTTTAGAAGATGGCAGATTATATATTAGCAAATAATTATATATTTGTTTATAGAAAGTTAAATATAAGTTTAAAAGTATTAAATTTTGCTAAACGATTTTATCTTCTGGCAAATATTCCCCAGGAGTAGGAAACAAGGCAGCCTTTCTTTATTTGTCATACCAGTGATTGTGTTGCTCTCTACAGATTGGAAAATTGCACAGTGAATTGGATATGGTGAAAATGAATGTGAGAGTGATGTCTACCATATTAATGGAGAATACTCCTGGTTCTGAAAACCGTGAAGACATAGAACTTCTGCAGGTTCGTATGGTTTCAGGAAAAACCAGTTCAAGTGTATCTTACAGTCCTTCTCTAAACACACAGCCTTGGAGATGGGACATTGTCTAGTCCTGCTTCTTACCTCCAAAGCTCAATTGATTTTTGAATTTAAAAGACAAATCCAAGGATGACTCTTTATCAGAAATGCAGTAGCAACTGAGATATGGTCCTTTACCTTCTTGCAACAAATAATCTTACATCATTTATAGCCTTGGTCATAAACAATCTCATGTTAGTCTCTGTTTTATATTTGTGAAAGTTGTCTCTACCTTCATCCATTCAACAAACATATTGAATAACTATAATGTGCTAAGGGATATAGAAATGAGAAGGAGGCTGTCCTAGTTCTCAAGGAACTTATGCCTAGTGAGTGAGATTGTTTTGTGACTAAACATAACAAAGTATTACAGATACTATAATATAAATTTGTTTAATATATAGTGGGATCATGGGTGCAGGCAAGGAGAAAGTGGGGATTCAAGAAAGGTTTAGACGGAGGCAGTACTGAGGCTAAGGAGGAGAAAGTGGGCAGGGCATTTGGACCTGCTTGAGTATGTGAGGGAAACCACGAGCAGTTCATTGTCACTGGAGCTAGGGCCCTCATACCTTTTCCTGTGTCTTGAATGCATTTAGTTTATTTTTCCCCCCTCTACTATTATGTTCTTCTAATATGCATTTTAACTTTTAACACACATTTTAATGCTTATTAACTTTAGAGACAGAAAACATCCCATTTTTCACAATTTTAAAATCTTTCTTTCTATATAAGTTAAGAACATTATCATCTATTCACTTTTCACAGATTCCTGCTCCCCACCTCATGTTGGTGTCATCTTTCCTTTAAGATCTTAGAGTGTTCATAAACAATATTTTTCTTGATCATTACTTATTTGGGGAACAATAAATTGTAAAACTTTCTTCACTTAGCATTGCTGCTTGCATATCACTCCTTTCTTGAGTC
>PVKH010030349.1:0-12504 GCA_004027955.1 Chaetophractus vellerosus | reverse complement strand
TCATTTATATAATTAGCCAGTTTCTTGCTAACACACCAAGTTCCAGATGGTACCAGACATTCCAAGAACAACTTTAGTGTTATTAAGTGTCACAAATCTAGGATGACTCTAAATAGTGTCTGGAAGAAATCAGGTCTGGGGCATCATTGAACTTGACGATTTTCCTCTGCTCACCTCCCAGTTTCTTCTAAAATACTATATTCCTTATCCCATTCTTCCACCCAGTCCTGATTTTTTGCCATCTTCTGCTCAAAATCTCTATTAAAGAGAGTATTAGATTAAAAGCCAGCTAGAGACAGTTCCAGGAGCAATTTTTGCAGGTAATTTGTTGTTGTGATCAAGATGTAATACATCAGGAAAGAATTTAAAATAGCCTGCACTTTATCTCAAAAAAGGTAACGTGAAAAACTAGACACTGTATAACAATTCCATAGGGGGAAGTAAAGTTGTAGAGCTCCTCTTCATCTATTATCTCATTTAATCTTCACAAAGCTTTGGTGCAGTGTGTATTATTGCCAACCAAAGTATATAGGTAATGAAGTAGGTTCAGAGATTTTTAAGTGATTTTCCCCAACCCCAGACTCATTCCTGAGCCTAATACCCTGTCTGCTTTATTCATTCTCGGCCTCATTCCTCCCAAATGATAGGTACTTTGACGTTATGGTTGTGACAGTCACTTAAGAATAAATATCCAGCTAATTGAACGGGATGTGTTTTTGCCAATGGAGTTAGGAGTCCTTGGTATTTTACAACACACACTTAATGAGCCTAATATGTACCCACCTTGTGCTAGGCACTGGCATCCTAATGGCAGGTAAAGCATGTTTCTGGCTATCAAGAGACTTTCAGTTTAGTGGGAGAGGCAAACATGTCTCTCATAAGGTTACTAAAGAATCTCAGCTCTTATCATTGAAGCTCCCAAAGACTATAGTGGGGGAAAGAATAATCTAGAGATGAATGAAAAAGATTATGTATTGGAGGCAGAGGGAAGGAGGTTGAGAGGACAAGGATAGATAGGAGAGTTGCCTGAGTGTATGTTTATGTAGTTTTGACTTTTAAACTGTGTAAACGTCTTACATATTATAAAATTAAACTGAATTAGTAAAAAAAAAAAAAAGACTACCGTGAGAGCTCATAAAAGTGAGCAACTTGTTTCTCCTTGGGAAATGTCAAGAAGTCATAAAACCTTCATAGATTGCGGATTTTGAAGTGAGTGCTTTGGCTGTTTGTGAAGCTTTGTGTGTTTTAGCTTAGCATAAAAAGATGACTGAGAGAATGAATGCTTAAATTATGGCCATTATGAACTTTTTCTCCCCAATCACAATGCTGCGGCACTTTCTGGGATGTATGAGAGTGGGAAGGCATAGGAGTGTGGGTGAGGAGGATGTCAAGTTGCTTTGGCAGCGACTGATAACGAGAACATTGGCAAAAAATGTTACCTCTCTGAACATCATTTGTAGGTTGAGGAAGACTAACTTCAAAATCATTTCCCATTCTAGGATTTTACATAGAATTACCAGTAGTCTGTAGTTATATTTCCTTGGGCTATCATGTTAAAGAGTCTCTCCTAAGTCAACATGGTTATTCATCACAATTAGAATGTAAACTTAGATTCCGGAATTTACTAATTGTCTTCACTATTGTGTTCATTTAACTATAACATATTCACAACTTAAGTCTTGTAACCCCTGGCCTTTCTTTCTCATGGGAAGGTGGGAGAATTGCTCAGAAGGATGACCTTCCACTTGGGTCAACAAGAGCTGCAACTGGTTCTAAGGAGGGTGTCTTATTGCTGTCAAATTGACCGGGGTTGTCACACATGAAGTCTGCTGTCACTGCATCTTGCTCAGAACCAGCCCCTTTAGCTTGCTGAGTCAAGCTGTGCTGACTCCCGGTGATAGAATTTTAATGTGAGGGATGACAGAGGCCTTGGAGTTAATGTGTGCACGGAGGCGACAGTTTTGAATGTCAGCCAAAGCACAAATGCCTGCCTGAAATTAATTTTAGGGGTGGAAGAAAGTCAGAGGAAGATGGAGAGTAGTGTGATAGAGAATTGAGATAGGTTGAGTCAAATCTACAACAATCTGCTTCAAAGGAAGGCATCATTCTGAACACAGACATGAATATCTGAGTCTGGGAAGCAAAAGAGCATTGGCCTCATCAGGTAATTCTATTGGTTTCATTTTTAATCAAACTAGTTTGCAGTTTGCCACTTTTAGATATATATATGATTCCATTTTTCTTTGTTAACGTAAAATTGCAAAATGTGGACATGAATTTCCTGGTGATAGGATTTAGAACTTTGTCCTTTAAAGGGGAAATACTCAATTTTCTCATGATAAATGACCCAAACTGTACTTTATGCACTTTAATCTTCCTTTTACATTGTCACTTATAAAAAAACTTTTAAAAATTTCCCATTATTTAGAGAACAACATTCAAATCTTTAATCTGACTGTTGTAGGCAGAAAAAATATCCACTTGCTACAAAGATGCCTACATCCCAGTCCCTGTAACTTGTGAATATGTCATGTTACATGGCAAAGGGTAATTAAGGGTAATTAAGGTAGCAAATGAAATGACCTTAGTCAGCTGACCTTAAAATAGGAAGAGTATCCTGGATTATCCAGGTGGGCCCAATGTAATCACAAGGGTCCTTTGAAAAGAGTGGAAATGGAGGCAGAAGGAAAAGCAGTGTCAGAGTGCTGTGATGTGAGAAAGGTTCCACTGGCCATTGCTGGCTTTGAAGATGCAATGAGGCCATAAGCCAAGGAAAGTGGGTGGCTTCTAGAAACTGAAAAAGACAAGGAAACAGATTCTCCCCCAGTGCTGCCTTACTGATACCTGGATATAGCCTACCTGTATTGTAATTTTGACCTACAGAACAGTAAGTAATTTGTGTTGTTTATACCAGTATGTTTATGTTGTTTGTACCGGTATGTTTATGGTAATTTGTTACAGCAGGAGTAGGCCTTCAAGGTCTTTAACAGTGTTATCCTCTTTTGCCCTCAATTTCCCTACATGAACCCTGTTTCTGAACTCTGAACTCTGAACACTTATCTCTAAACATAACTTTTGCATTCCAAACTTTACCATTCCATTTACAGCATCTGGAACTAAACGTTGTCCTCTAGTGTTGGTGAGGAACTGGCAGACCCCATTGTGGGACTATCCAGTGCCAGGACCCATCTCAGGATAGTTGTGGTGGGCCATGCTACCTAATGAGGGCTGAAGCAAGAAGTAAGAAGGGAGCATCTGGGTTAGTGTCCTTGAGGAAGAGCAGAGGTCACAGAAGAATAAACCAATTGCAAAGTCCTAGTCCAAAGACCAGTCATGGAGTAAAAAACACAAGGCAAGCACAATATTCAGAGGCCAGAAGGCAATAGGATAAAAACAGGGAATAAACAAGATGTGTGCTGGGAAATTAATGTCAACTCTTCTTGAGGGGCCTAATATTCACTTTTGTGGTGGTCCAGCGTATGGCACAACTTTTTGTTGTGTTGACTTAAAGTTGATGTTATGTTTAGCTATGAGTGCCTTCCATTATCTTAGCCACCCCAATTCTACCCATCATTCAAAGCCTAGCTCAAGTCCAACCTCCTCCACAAAGTTTTCCCTGAATAAACCAGCCCATCACCTTTCCTTCCTTTGAATTCTTAGCATTTACCCTCCGTAGCCCTCATTTGGTAGTTATAATTCATCACCTTATATTTTTCACTAAAGAAAGGTATTGCACATACAATTGTTAAAAAAATCCACATAATACAAATATAAAAAGGACATGTAAAACAATCCTTAATCTTACCATATGCAGATAACCAATGTTACATTTTGGTATCTGTCTTTCTAGGTTGATATTCCTTGTTTCTTACAATACTTTTCTCATATATACATACATATATACACACATACACATATATACATAAATATATTTCATATATTCTCCCAAATTAAATATATTGCAAGAAATTATATGAAATATATATTATTTGCATCGTTTATTACATATTAAGCATAGATTATTTGCAATCACCAAACCCATAATGTTATACTGACTCATTTAAGCTTTTCACTTGTATTTATCTTTCAACACAGTCAGGTTGTAAGTAACTTTAGATAAGAAGCCAGCATTTTATATCATTTTTCTCTCTCCACTCATGCCTAGCATAGTGCACTGAACATGTTAGGGGCTAAATAAATACATATCAATTGATTTGATTAAAATGTTGTGACCTGAAAACCTTGAAAAACTTGCCTACCTACAGATGGATAATATTTGTTATTGATATGTTTTCCTATTTTATCAAGAAATTCCAACAATTATTTCTGTACAGAGAATGGGAAAAAGTTGTCCCACATCAGTATTTCCACAGTGGCCAAGTTATTATAAATACAGAAATATGTCAATTAGCATCAGAATTACTTGTTAAAACAGGAAAGGAGATAAACAGATATAGAGTCCTTGTTAAGTCATTAATATTCTCCATAATGAAAAATGATGCAGGAAAGAAATAGCCTTGGTAATTCGTGTAATCAATCTAGCTCGGGAAAGTGATGCAATTTGTTATCTTCACAGAGTTGCTCTGTTTGCTAGTTAGTTAGTTGGCATATTTATCAAATGCCCAGTTGGTACATAGTATTGTACTGCTTCTCTGAGCTGCACGTTACTTGAGCTTCATTCATTTGTCCATTCATTCACTCGTGTATTCATTCTCTAGCAAGCATATTTGGTGTGCCTATTATGTGCACTGTGATAGGTGCTGAAATAATAGACTTAAGCAAGACAAGTTTCACTCTCAAGAAGAGTAAATGGGCGGGGGGAGTCACAAAAGCAGACAATTATGAAAAGAAAGAATGTGGAAGTAAATTTTGGCAAGATATGAACAAGGAGAAAGACTAATGTCTATTCTCAAAGAGTTCAAAGTTTAACAGCAGAGGGCACACTGCAAAATAAAATGTAGTCTTTCTTTTTTAATGCAGTGTTATGCCCAGGAGTGACTGGTCTTTGTAGAAAAAGAGGAAAGGATCCTACTCTTGGTGCACTCAGGCCTTAGCAAGACCGTGACGTAAGGTGCCAGACTTTGCTCATGATTCAGGAGATTGATATCAGAGTAGGCAGCAGGATAAGCTGCACCAAGAACAGGGTTAGCAGAGTCAGAAATTCCAGGTACTAAAAGGAAAGTAAATTGACGCCAAACAGGGCAGCTAACTAAGTGCTGATATAAGAGCTATTGAGATGTGATTTGGTTCAGCCATATTTCACTTTATGATTTACTCGCTTTCGGCTAGATGGGTGTCTATTAGTGCAACAGAGTGTATAGTTGGTTTCACCCTTTCAGAGGGTTTTAACATTCCTTCATTCCTTGGCTCTACTGAAGACAACCATGTTGTAGGAGTGAGAGAGCATGTGGGGGTGAGAAGAAGACACCCTAACAGTAGTCTCTGCAATTGGAATGTCATGGATTATTTCATCCTTGTCCAACTTCAAGGAGTTATTCCTTCTAAACAATTCAATAGTCCAATATTAGTACAATAAAGCAAAGAACTGAGGGAATTTTCATATCAGGTAGGATGCGCTAGATGAAATAATAGAAAACTCAATTGAAAATAGATTAAGCTGGTGTTTTCCAAACTTCTCTGATGATAAGATCACCTGAGAAGTTGGATAAAAGCACAGCTTTCCAGGCTCCTCCCCTAGATAGTCTGATTCTGGGTTTGGTAGGGCCTGGGAATTTGTACTTTAAAAATGGTACTACAGATGTTTAATATATTTATGAAAGTTAGACAAGTAAATGTCTGCTCTGCCATCCCCAGTGTGATCAAGACACTCTTTGGTCACAAAATGGCTGCTGCAGTTCTGGTATCACACTTAGCAGCAGCAGAAAAACTGTTTCTTTTAGTTTGTTTCTTTAATTGAAAAAGAAAAGAAGGCAGAAAAGAAGGAAGGGAGGAAGGGAGGGAGGGAGGAAGGGAGGGAGGAAGGACGGACGGAAGGAAGGAAAGGAGGGAGGAAACAAACCTAATTTAAATGTTCCTAGTAGATCTTTCCTCTTGCATCATTGCAGAATTGCATCACAGGCCTACCTCTAAACCATCGAAAATGGAATTACCATATTTGGCCTTTTGAATTCAGAATTTGCCATTGAGCTGGTGATAGTTCACTTTCTCTTAGCATATGGCTTCACACAGGTGGATGATCATCCAAATCTCAAGAAAGAGTGATATAGGATTAAGTGGGAAGATAATGATGTCTACTACACTTTTATATAGGTAAATACAATAATTTTACCAGTCTAGGTAAAATTAGAATTGTATAATTAAGTTTGATAGGAAAGAATAATGATAGCAAATAACTAATGTTAAGTGCTTGTTAAGTGACAGACACTGTGTTTTAAGGGCTTTTGGGAATTAAAATATTTAAGCCTCACAATGTACTTATGAGGTAAGTACTGTTATTATTCCCACTTTACAGATAAAGAAGCTGAAGCATAGGGCCCTTAATTAATTTATCTAAGGTCATACAGTTATTAAGTGGCTGATTTTAACCCTTGCATTTTGGGCCTCATTCTGCACTCTAGATCATATTCTATTCCATATAAACAGCTAACAAAGCTGTACCCAAAAAATACAAATAGGACTTGCATGGAAACTGGTAAAGGTGACACAGTTGCATTGTCAACTCTGCGTCTTATTAGCAAGCACAAATCTATCTGAAAAGGGCAACACCAGGAGCTAGGAGATCTGGAAATGAGTAAGAAATGATCCAACCCCCCTCAAGGAGCTTATAATTTAGCAGAGGAAATGGGCATGCAATCAATTAATTATAATGTAATACAATATATTCTATAAGGCAGAATGCAACAAATACTAAACAAACACACAAGGAACATGTTTGCTTGAAGATAAAAGAACAATTAATTGCCTCTGGATGGATCAGAGGATAAATCTCACTAGGTATGAGATGGGAAAGGAGGGGGAGAACATTCCTGGCTGAGAAGAGAGATGGAATAAAGTGATGGAATGTGTGTTATGTTGTATTTTGTAAGTAGATCAGTGTGGCTGGGAGGTTGTAACTTGGAGATTTACTGGAAAGCGAGGCTGTGAAGACACTAAAATTTAAATGAGATACCATGTCATGTGAAATTTTACTCAATACGTAGAGAATCATAATATGATTATGATTGTTGTTATTAAGATGATGAGTGATTTTGGCTCTTGATTCCTGTCTTTTGATAAGATCCAAGATAGCCTGTTTTCTTCCCTCTTCTAATTAAACAATCCATGCCTCATCTTTAGGCATCATTTAAATATTTTCCTTACTCATTTATGGGCTTTATCAAAATCTACCTTTCACTCTTGTTATATTATTACTGAAAAACTGGTTTATCTTTCCAGCTAGAATAGAATTTCATATAAGGCAGAGACCATTATTGGAGTCACCTACAAAACCTGATCTGGTTCTGGTTACAAGATATGCCAATACCTGTGGAACAATGGCCCACGTTGGAGGGATTCCCTATAGAAGCTCTCTGACATTTTAGACATCACTTTTAAAGGTGGTTTGAGAGTATCTTAGTTTTATTTGGAGAGCTATATATAGGGAGTCATATTTCATATGAAATAACTTAGCCATTTTTCCCCTATTTCCCTCTAAAACCAGGTAAGGAGATAGTCAGGAGACTTTCCAGCCTCTCACTGACAATCTAGGGCATCTGTCAATGCTTCAGACATCTTCTTCCCTGAGCTTCCCAAGGGTTTACTTGCTCTGCTCCCGTTCTGACACCTGTTGCTTTACTAACTTTCCTTTGGGGACTCCATTGCATGAGCAGGCCTGATTGTGCCTCTCTGCCCAGGGCAGTCACTTCTTTGCAGGCCTGCCTGCTTGTTTTTAGGCCACGTAACTTGGGCTCCTTAATCTAGGCTTTCATAATTAGCTGGTGTTTCCATATCCCTTTGTTTAAATTAATAAGGGCCCTTTCCTCTCAGAGACTACATACCATTATTTTGTATCCCGTGGCTTTGATTTGTTGTAGTTTTTCCTTTTAGAAAAATAAAAAACTCTTCCCTGAGTTGATTGTTGCTGACGCACGATTGTGGAACAGGGAAGATATTTCAGGACTTAGGGCCCACTCATTGGGTGCTTCTTATCCTTTGTGCCTTACCCAGGTCTTCATTGACATTTCAGAAGTAAATGATGTCGCAAAGGTTCTGAATAATCCCACAGAAATTTCTGTTTCTTTGTTTCTACAGTATATATTCTTTCTCATTATTTCAAAATTGGAAACTTTGTTTCAAATTAGCTTTGTATGGGGCCACTAGGACAAATCATTTGAATGTAATCCTAGAAAACCTCATTGGTAAAAATTCCTATAGCTGTGTCTGAGTTCTGCTGTGAGAACTGTTATGTTTCAGGAAAGCAAGAACTATCCCTCTGCTGTATACTGTTGCATGCTTAGTATCTAACAGTGCCTGGAAACTTGTAGGTCAGAAACACAACAATCTAGAGTTTAATGCACTTCTCCCCACTCCTGATACTATGGCGGACACTACTAATCTATTTATTAGTCTATTCTATAGTGTTCGTTCTTCTGTCTCAACATTGCCCCAGGAAGACAGTGCAAATACATTGGAGTTGGCATGCATCATGGAGCCTACTTACCATACTAGTATTTAGCACTCAATAAATATTTCTTGGATGATTGAAGAAATAGCCTCCCTTATACAGGATGCCTTCAGCAGCATCTCTGACAAATTACCATCCTCCTTCTATTTAAACACCTCCACATGATGAAGAACATGGTATTTCATAAGACAGGCTCTCCCACTGTTAAATTTTTCCTTATACTGAACAAAATCCTGCCCTTGCTAATTTATTAATCAATGTCGACCGGTACTAAGAAAAACGGTTTCAGTGGCTTAGTGCTGTTGTAAGGATTGCTCTCCATTCAGATGCTATTGTGTAGGATGCAGGCTCATCTGGCCTTCCCCACATCAGCCCTTCAGTAGCAATCATGATCAACTCCAATCAACTTGGACTTTTCTCTTCATTACTCTCTAAAAACATTTTAATGGCAAATGCACACACACACACAATCGCTATGAAAACTGGAAACATTATGCAATCAACTACACAGCAATTCAAAATTGATAACACAGATACAAATGTCACATGAGTCTTGTGTTAAATACCCAAGCTCTTCATGCTTAGTTTGAATCAAGTTCTCAGACAAGGGTGTTTGGTGTCATGTCTCTTTACAGGTTCTGATCTTGATTCTTTTTTTTTTTTTAAGGCGGTACCCGGGCTTGAACCTGGGGTTTCATACATGAAAAGCAGGTGCTCAGCCACTGAACTACATCTGCATCCCAATGAGAGTTGTTTTTTTTGTTTGCTTGTTTGTTTGTTTCTAGGAGGTACCAAGGATTGAACCCAGGACCTTGTATATGGGAAGCAGGTGCTCAACCACTTGCACTACATCTGCTCTTCCTGATCTTGATTTTTTGTCACCTGGCTGTTAGTGTCACTTAGTGTCGTCAACATCGGGCAGGTCACTTCCTTTTCAGAGATGCTAAGTATGATGAATATTCAGTCTTTCTGCCAGTAATTGCTCCAACTTCTGTCCCATTATACCATCTTTCCTGCCTACATGGAAATCATGAAAAGCATTCCCATCGATCATGCATTCTCCATTTCTGTTTCTAGTTGCTGTTGCACAGACCTGCATAGCTAGCTCTCTTTGGGCTGTGAGGATGCTGGAGAACACTCTCTGCTATTGCAGGGAGAGGGGGTTTTGTTGAACTCCCTGTCTTCACATGAGGAAACAAAATACTTTTGCGATAAAAGCTGCCTAGAAGGCTCCCCATTAATTAGAAAGGTCTCTCCTCTTTGTTTTCTTTCTCTTAGTGAAAATGACCCTATTAAAAATAACTGCCTAGGGGGCCGGCTGTAGCCCAGTGGATAGGGCACCGGTTCACCACATGGGAGGCCCTG
Organism: Chaetophractus vellerosus; assembly: GCA_004027955.1. NCBI lineage: Eukaryota > Metazoa > Chordata > Mammalia > Cingulata > Chlamyphoridae > Chaetophractus > Chaetophractus vellerosus. The sequence goes on along the minus strand of PVKH010030349.1, from coordinate 2,516 downwards.
GGTTCGGTTCCCGGGGACCTCTCCGAACAGGCAGACTGCCTTGAGAGGGCAAGCCGCTGTGGGCAGGGCAGAGCTGCCATGGGCAGGGCAGAGCAAAGCTGCCACGGGCAGGGCAAGTCGCCCACGAACAGAGCAGAGCTGCCCACAAGCAGAGCAGAACCGCCCGTTAGTGGGGCAAGCCGCCTGCATGGTGAGCTGACTCGGTGCGTCGCCGCAACGGGGGCAGACAAAGCAGGCACAGAAGAACGCAGAAATGAACACAGCAAGAACAAGCAGAAAGGGGGGGATATGTAACAAACAAACAAAAAAAGATTTAAAAAAACTGCCTAGCTTTGAGAATCATGAGAAGGAACATAGTTGGAGCTTTAATTTTTAGAAATATTTTGTTTATGGAAGGGGTTATATATTCTTCCTCTATCCAAATACTTTCATAGATACTATCCATTTTTGACCCTGTGATGTAGCTGATGGAGATGAGTGGAGATTTTGCTGAGCCTTTGTTAAAATTTCTCTTCTTTAGGATGAGGCCCAGAGTCTGACAATGATTTAAAATCTTCAGTAATTGGTGAAAAAGTATGTCTAGAATTTCAAACGCTTTGTTTCCCAGTCCATTGGTTTTACCTCTATTATCAATAATTGTAATGAAAAATTAGGCAAAACTCCTTTCCTCCTTGACCTGTAAGCACTCAGCACCCAAGAATGAAAGTGGGTGGAATGATGGAGTTGGCCCTGAGCCCTTGCAGAAGGAAATGGAAGGTAATATAAGGCACTTGAGTGATTATTTTGTGTGCTTGGCACATTAAGTATGTTTTAGATGTTATGTTATTTTACATATGAGGAAACTAAGGCACAAAGGAGGTAAGCTATCTGTGGCCAAAGCCAGCACCTGAAGTCAGGGTCTGAATCTAGAGCAAGTTTTATACCACAATGCCATCTTACCTCCTAACACAGCACAGGCTTTTGAGTCACAGATGCTAGGACAATGCTACTTCTCTTCTAAAACTAAGAAGAATGGGCTTGTAGTCTTCTGTAATGACTAAAACTGTGATAATGGAATAAAAGAATACTTTTTCTCGAGGAATGAGGGGGAGTCTGGGGAGCAGGTGAGGTTAGAAATGGGGGCAAGGCACAAGAATGTATGTAAACAGATATTTTGCCAGAACTATCCCAATTGTATATTTCCCTGCTGATTAAATTATTATTCTCTGTCTCTCCCTGGATCAGAGAGATGTGGAATTATTATTCATAGAACATTAATTCTTAACTTTTTCTGTCTTTCAAAGCATAGACTTTGAAAATAAGATCATAATGCTCCAGAGGAATTGGAAGCTTGGTTGTTTTGCCACAAAACAAAGTGATCTATTAGTGGTCTGCCTGTCTTCTAAAAAGCCCAGAGAAATTTCCTTGAGTGAACTTCTTTTCCCTCTCAACAGTGAGATGGGCAGTTGGTAAACACTCCTAGTCCCATTTTGCAGATGAAGAAATAATGCTAATCCCACCTCTCTTTTTGAAGAACATGAAATGCTCTGTATTGTGTATCAATTTATACATCTGTTTATTTCCAGCAAACATCTGAGAAATATTATTTAAAAGCTGTGAGTCCCTTCTCACTTTGGCTTTTAATTTGTCATTTACATCTGTGAATTTCTGTGGATTGCTAAATTTAGGTGCTAAATGGCATGGTCTAAAAAGAAAGAAATAACTATAATTAAGGTGGAGCATGGTCCTGTTTTCTGAAATATTTAGCAATAAAAGATGAGAATGTATATTAGAGGAACAAACCAGCAGTGAGGGCACCATGAAAACACTGGCTGTATTAGTCAGAATTTTTCATAGAAACAAAGCCAGTGGCAGTATATAGGGGTGTGTGTGTGTGTACAACTATGTATATATGTATATATGCAAATATTAATACATATATTATAAGAATTAGCTTATGTGACCATGGGAATTGGTAAACATTAATTTTGTAGGGCAGGCCACAAACCGGATACTCAATGAAGGTGAAGTTGAATTCCCCAGGAGAAGTGGGCTGGCTGAAGTAGAGAGTGAAAGTCTTTCTGACTGCTGAAATCTTCAGTTCTTGCTCTAAAGTCTCCAATTAATTGGATGAGGAGACTCCTCTCATTGCTGAAGACAATCTCCTTTGTTGATTGTAGATGTTATCAGCCATAAATGCAGTCAACTGATTAATGATTTACATCCATCAATGAAATTCCAATGCTTGTTTGACCAAACAACTGGACACCATAACCTAGTCAGGTTGATACATGAAATTGCTAATGCTGAAATAGTAACAGCTCAAAAGAAATGACATTTACTCCTTACTCAAAAGTTGTAACATCTCCTTCCTCTATACTTGGGTTAGCCATTAACAATGGTAACTTGGGGGCCAGCTTTAGCCCAGTTGGCAGGGCGCCGGTTTACCACATGGGAGGCCCTGGGTTCAGTCCCCGGGCCTCCTCGAACGGGCAGACCGCCTCGAGAAGGCAAGCCAACGCGGGCAAAAAAAAAAA
>PVKH010030348.1:0-12505 GCA_004027955.1 Chaetophractus vellerosus | reverse complement strand
CTCTGACCTTGGAAGCAGTTCTTACCCTGTTTTCAGGGAGAGTAATGCATCATCTACACCCCTCTGGTTGAACTTTCCCATGTAGGCATGCATTTCTGCGTAGTTATTGCGAATATTCCTCTCTGTGCTGCCATTGGGCACAGTCCCAAAGCGGAATGGGGGTGAGAAGTCATTAGGTCTCTGGAACTGGAGAGAGAGAGAGAAAAAATGTGGAGAGATAGTAAGTTAGCATTGCTGGATTTATAACAGGAGGGACCCCACTATAATTAACCAAGTACATTAGCCCTCACACAGGAGCAGCCATTGCTATCTGAAAGTAGATTCCAATTCAATTTAATACATGTTGTCGAGAACATTCTACTATCCCAACCCTAACTTTAATCTATAATCCTTGTGTTCCTTTTATGTACGCTGTACAAAGAGCAGTGATAATGGGCTAAAAAAGGAGAGTGTTGTTAGCTTAACTGTAGTGGACGAGTCACCTTCATTTCTGAAAATTGCATAAAATCTCCTTCTATGCCTCTTAATTTACATTGTCATTGCACCATTGAGGCCACAGAGCCTTAGTGAGGTGAGCTACATTTTATTTTTGAAGATATTTTGTTGAGTGTCAAACATTTATTACCAAGAAAGTTCCTCTTGACCTTTCCCAATGCATTAAAGCTCATATTCATCCTACATGAGATGTAGGATAAATTGTAAACTCAAACTCAATTTTAATTATGTTCTTCTCCTTGATTAAGAACTGAGAGTAGATTTCTAGTGCCGACGAAAATAAACTGAAGCCTCTTGGCTTTCCACTCCCAATGGCATTATCTTTATTTCTGCCGATTGCCCTGCAAGGAGTAAGACTCATAAGTCTCATGTTGCTTCCTGAACACATAATTTTTTCATTTGTGTCTTCATGGCCTCATGTAGTCCTAGTATGAACTCATGTCCTTCATTTCAAAATGTAACTCAACTCAAAGCACTTTCTTCAGGAAATCTTCCATGAATTCTTTCTTCCATCGAGTCTACTCCAAAGTGGCGTGACAGTACATGGTATTTTTGGTTTAGATCATTGTGATTCAGACCTACAAATTCAATTACTCTCTAAAATGTTCTAAGTTAGGAAAGACAGCCTCTGATGTAGTCATTACGAGTTTAAACTTAAGATTGAGACAAATGTGAATTGAAGACCAACTCTGCTACTTAAATACTCTGTGACCTTAGACTACTAAAAACTCTTCGTGTACCAGTTCCTCATTTGTAGAAAGGAGATGATAATGCCTAGTTTTCATGATTGTGAGGATTAAATGATATAACCCATAAGAAGTGCTTGGCACAGCACCTAAGATATAGGAAATGCTCAATAATTATTCCCATATATTATTTTAAATTTATGTCTACATTCTGCATTCTCCAGTAAACTTCAGGCTCTCATTGCTTCTCATCTTATTAGTACAGCAATGATCAGATATAGCATATTCCCAGAGTAACTGCTATGCCTTGGCATAAGGAAAAGATGTTGATTTATAAAGTCGTCTTGGTTTCAATACTATACCATTTAATGTGGAGAATAAATTTGAAAACCTAATTTGCAAACTCATGAATCCTCTGAACCTAACGGTCATTCTCCTTTATCCTTCCTTTGACCTGAGAAACTCTAGCGTTTCCCAGAATATGGGGGTTTCAAGGACCAAAAACACCACAGCATCAGCAGCCATAAATGACATCTTGATTGCCTAGAGTTCACTGTAATTAAAAGTAGAGTCACTCAAAGGTGTTTAGGCCATATGCAACAATAAAGACCACCCCTTCCTTAAGATGCTCCCACTTTGATGTACCACAGTGCTTGTAATGGTTTTATTTAATTATGAATTCCAAAAATATAAATTGGATTATGCTTGTAAACTGATTTGTTCATCTGGGCATGATTAAGTTATGATTAGGTCGTTAACTGCCACGTCACTGGGACGTTGAGCCCCACCCCTCAGTGGGCGTGGTCTCAAGATAAAAGGCTAGACAAAAGGCAGTAGAGGGGAGAAGGAGATTGGAGAAGCAGTTCTGATGTTGGAGTGAGCAGTTCGCCCGATAGTCTACAGCTGGCCTTGTAGAGAGACGCAAAGCATAGAGAGCCTCATGGTCTACAGCTGAACTTGTGGAGGAAACAGAAGCTAAGCTCGGAGAGAAATGCAGCCCCGGCAGGAGAGGAACCCAGAAGCCTGAACCCTGGAGATGTTGGCAGCTGTCTTGCTCCAACACGTGGACTTTGGTGAGGGAAGACCTTTATGCTTTGTGGCCTGGTAACTGTAAGCTTCTACCCCAAATAAATACCCTTTATAAAGACCAACCAATTTTGGTGTATTTCAAAAGGCACTCCTGTGGCTGACTAAAACAGTGCTTTTCTGCCATTTAGAGTTTTTGTTAGATTATTTTTAAAAGGGGTTGTGATCTTTAAGTGAGAAAAGGCAATTCAAGAGAGTCAAAGAATTTTAGAGCGGAATGGGCCATTCTAGGTTAACTAGTCATTTCACAAATGATGAAACTGAGACCCAAAGAAGGAAAGTAATTAGCTCAAAGTCATACAGTGGCGGTGATGGCTGACATTATCAGGGATTAATTGGCTTAAGTAATACTTACTCCTTATTGTCCTCAGCAGATAGCAAGTTTAGAGCAAACAGGAATATGCTTTCATTGGAAGAGGTGTTTGGAAGGTACTATCTGAGCTTAGTAGCTCACTATTTTGGGGAACTTGTATACAAACACGAAGAAGGGAGAATCTAGATGGTGAAGGGAGTTGTGGGTAAGAAAGAATAAAAGGATGCCTAAGACTAAATGCACTTACTAAATGATTCAGTGGGACTGGCCTTGCTCCGATGAATATCTAGGTGAGTGTTTCTCCAAATTATATCATATAGTACTGGCCAAAGGTGGGACATAAATACCTAACAGATACCAGAATATTATGCATATCACTGTCAAATATGACACTTCAGATATTTGCATTAAGGTATCCCCCAAATTAAAAGTAGAGTAGAAACTATGGTAGGTAGCAATATAATAAAAGAATCCCTCCTAATCAGTAATTCTCCAGTTTGCTAGGACAATGACAATTGACACTCAAAATGACTAAATACTCCAGAACCCAACTTGCTTTCTGAAGCAGTAATGAAAATAGTAATGATTTTATTTTGAAACTTGGCAATCCATTCATGGTATACACCACAGTGCCTCATTTCCTGATGAAGGTATATCACAGAAGGTTTTCCCTACTATCATTTAGAAACTTTAAAATTTAAAGACCTTTAAATTTCTGGATGCTATGTGTAGAAATTTGTTATTATTTATGAATTCCAAAAAGATATTGATTATGTTTGTAAACTGGTCTGTTCCTCTGGGTGTTATACCCTTTGCTTGTATTAAATCCAAAGGTTTTACGTTTACCTGATTAAATTAAGATTAGGGCTTTGATTTGACCACGTCATTAGGGCCCGGTCATATAGACCCTAAATGGACACTCACTCAAGGAGAACACAGAATAGACAACAGAGGAATAGAGAGAGCTCCATAGACATGGAAGAGGAGAGAATTTGTCAGTTTTGATTCTGCAGCCCTGGGAAGAGAGAGGAGCCATTCACCTGATAGTTTACAGCTGACATAGTAGAGAGACCAAAGCACCTTAGCCCAGAAAGAAATGAGCCCTCCAGCCTACAGCCGAGATTGGAAGAAGCTGGGCCCAAGGAGCCTGAAGAGTAAAGAGGAAGGCTGAACTCTCGCAGATATCGGCAGCCATCTTGCTTCAACACATGGCAACAGACATTTGGTGAGAAAGTACCTCTTTTGGTACTTTGAGTTAGACTCTTTAGGGCCTTGTAACTGTAAACTTTTACTCCAAAAACTACCCTTTATAAAAGCCAACAGATTCCTGGTACTTTGCATCAGTACCCCTTTGGCTCACCAATAAACTAATATCCCTGCATAAAAACTAAAGGACTGATAGAGTATTAAGAATAGCCAAGACACGTTTGCAAAAGAAGGACAAAGTTGGAGGACTTATACTACCTGACTTTGAGACTTATTATAAAGCTAAAGTATCCAAGACTGTGTGGCATAAAGGTAGAGAAATAGATCATTGGAACAGAACAGGGAGCTCAGTAATTGACCCACACATATATTGGTGCAAAGGCAATTCAGTGAAGATAGGATGGTCATTTCAACAAGTGGTACTGGAACAATTTGATAGCCACAAGTAAAGAAAAAAAAAAACACTTCATTCCACACTTCACAAGATATACAGAAATTACATCAAAATGGATCATATACCTAAAATGTAAACTTATAAAACTTCAAGAAAATATATGAAAAACTCTTTAATCTTGAGTTAACAATTTCTTAGATACAACACCAAAAACATTATACACAAAAGGGAAAAAAAAGATAAATTGGACTTCGTTAAAATTAACCTTTTTCTCTTTGAAAGGCACAGTTAAGACATGAAAAACCAAGCCACAGTTTGGGAAAAATATTTGAGAATCAAATAAAGATATCTTAAAAACTAAGGAAATGAAATAATGTAGCAAGATAATATGTAGGAAAGTACTTTTAACACAATATCTGGCACGTGGTGGATTCTCAAAATTGTTAGCAGCATCTGTGGGAATGAAGTTCCAATATCTAAAATTGTCCTATGCAGGCAGTGTTTCCTAAGATTGAAAGCCCCTGTTATCTAATTTCTTCCCCAAACTAGGTCATTCTGGGGGCAAAAAGGGAGAGCATGTTGTCCCAGAATTAGCCAAAGCACAGACAGAAGTTTGCCTTTTCCTTTGAAAATTCTTGACTCATCTCAGTAAGGGCTATGAGGTTTAAATGAAACACATATTTGATAATTTAAAACACTACCATTGGAACTTGAACTTACAAAAAATCATAGCTATGAAGAACTATATGTTTAGAGAGGCCTGTGGGAAGAAGAAAAAATAATCTTCCAAATCCTTTGATGCTTCTGATAAATGCCCTTGTAATAAAACTTTCCCCACCCTGTGAGACATTTAAGTGGCACTCATTTAACCCAAGTGGTAATCAATGCCCTCTGTGGCTTTGTGAATAAATAATATTTAGCACCATTCAAGGACCAGAATGTCTTAAAAGGACAGGGAGGACCCCAGAAAACAGTTAAAAAAAACAAACAAACCCGATGCATGAAGGTCACCTGCAACTGAATTAAAAACTCAATCTGATTTTACAGTAAGGAATTCTCCTTATTTAATACCTTTGACCTCAAACTTGGAATCTTTTTCTGATAGTCATTCTGATTGGGATTATAAACCTCAGATTTGGATAGGGAAATAAAAGAGATTTTAGGGAGCAGACTCATCACACAGATAAGGAAAGTGAAATCCTGAAGAGGTCAAGTAAGTTGTTCAAGTGGAAGTAGGAAGCTGAGCTGAGTCTTGACCCCTAGGTTCTAAGCCTTACCACTGCCAGCCTCAGCTGCTAATCCTACTCCTGCTGTAAGTGGAATGGGCTAGCAAGAACACCCTTCCTTTTCTGGCATGATTAGGCCAACTCCTGCCCTCCCCACTGGATTCAACACATGGCTTCCAGCATTTACTGTAAGCATGCACTTGCGAAAGGATGAAAAGAATGTTAAGAGAACTGTAATCTCACTTGATCCTCCCAGGGAGTGGCAGGGAATCAGAGTTCAGCCCTCTGAGCTTCCAGATCATCTCAGTCTCCATTTTAATGACCTAAGGTGAATTAGTGTTGGCAATCAAGCAAGGAGAAATGTGCTACAGGCCAGGAGCAAAGGGCCCCTCTCCACACCCAATGATGATGATTGAACTCTTGGGCCCTGGGGCTGTTATGGCTGCCTCCTTGCAGCAGACAGCCTCTCATCCAGAGTGAGAGAAGTCAGGGAGGTAAGGATTGGTCCATTTTGTTTTATTTACTAAATAAATATACAAATTGATTTTCCTTTATATAGGGCATTAAATTCTTTAATAATAGGCACTATTATTCAACATCTATGTATGTGCTGAGAATAACTCACATTATCTCCTTTAACTACAATAACTAAAATGCATCAATTTGTTTGACAAATGTTTACCAAGCATCTATTAGTGTGGGGGATTGTATTAGGAACTGGGGATATGAAGATGAAAAAATCAGACCCTGACTTCAAGGAGGTAGAATACCAGAGGGTAAGAAATGCAAAAATTCAAACCAAGACAACAGAATAAAATACTTCAGGGTTGTGTTCCTCCACAGAAATTAACAACAAGGAAAAACAGGCTGTACCTTCATTCTCAGAGCTCTGGAAAACAGTTAAAGGGTTGCAATGACTGGGTGAATACCAAATCAAGAAAAAAAGGCAACCTAAAGATGGTGGGAAAAGCTTGTAGTTCTGTTGCTGGCTCTTCCCCCAACACCTCCCTGGGTCAGTGTGGAACTGACCCATGCTTCCAGTGCAGGTCCCTGGACCTGGTTCCAGAGGAAGCAGAGTAACCCTTATGCACACACTAGAGTGCATGTATGTTTGTGCCAATCTGTCTGCTGGCAGACTAAACCAAGACATTCATCACAGGCTTGCTTTCCAAGAACTTGCCCAGCACATAAAGTAGCCTGCAGGGCAGCTGGTATACAGTAAGAAAGAAATGAAATCATAGTGAGACCAGGAGGTAAGACTGTTTTCTAGGGGCAAAGGGGACATTACTAAGACCACTCAGAAAAGATCAGGAGGACCCAATGCTTTTGCTTTGGTCTAGTCTTTAGACCCACTGTTAGGATGGCTAAGCTCTATCTTTTCTTACCTTTTCTTTTCTTTCTTTCATTTTTTTTTCTTTTTTGCTTCTAGTACTCAAGGAAATCTCAGCTAGATACAATGCTTTAGGAACAGACATCCTAATGACTAAATTCCAGATATAATACATTAAAATATTAAAATGTCCCATGTGGAAAAAAAAAGATTACAAGACATGCAAAGAAGCAGAAAATGATGACCAGTACAAAGGAACAAGATAAAGCATTAGAAATTAACAAAAAGGAAGGCCAGGATTTGGACATACCAAAAGACTTAAAAAATTATCTTAAATATGGTCAAAGAAGTAGAGGAAAACACAATGAACTAAAGGAAATCAGAAAATGACAGATGAACAAAAAGAATTTCTATAAAGAGATAGAAATCATTAAAAACAATCAAACAGAAATACTGGAAATGAATGACAGTAATTGAGCTAGTAGGAGAAGGATTCAGTGAACTTGAAGATAAGACAATTGAAGTTATTCAGTCCAAGGAATAGAAAAGAAAAAGAATGAAGTGGAAAGAGTCTAAGAGGCCTGTGGGACACCATCAACAGCATGAATATATACATATGGGGGTCCCAGAAGGAGAAGAGAGGGGCAGAAGAAATATCCAAAGAAATAATGGCAGAAAATTTACGAAATTTAAATTTAATTCAAATTTAATCAAAGACATGGAGATGTATATATCTTCAAGGAGTTCAACAAAATACAAACAGGATAAACTCAAAGTGACTCACATTGGAATACATAATAATTAACCCTTCAAATGCCAAAGACAGAATCCTGAAAGCCACAAGCATATACAAGACAGCTTCAATAAGATTAAGTGCCAATTTCTGCAATCCCAAATTATGGGATGACATAATTAAAGAGCCAAAAGAAAAAAAATGACTAACTAAAAATTATACATCTGGAAAAACTGTCTTTCAAAAATGAGGAAGAGATGATATTCCCAAATAAACAAAAACCGAGGGAGTTTGTTACCACTGGACCAGCCCTACAAGAAATGCTAAAGAATGTTCCTCAGGTTCAAAGGAAAGGACACTAAACAGTAGACTGAAGGTGCATGAAGGCATAAAAATCTCCAGTAAAGGTAATATTATGGGTAAATATAAATGCCAGTACCATATATTTTCAGTTTGTAACATCATTTTTTACTTCTTACAAGCTCTAAAATATAAATGCATAAAAAGTAATGAAAAATCTATGGATTTGGACATATAATGTGTAAAGATAAAATGTGTGACAAGACCAACAAAAAGGTGGGGGGATGGAGGGATATAGGAACACAGTTTGTATATGCTATTGAAGTTAAGGTGGTATCATATTAAATGAGATTGTTACAGATTTAGGATGCTAAATTTTAGCCCCATGGTAATCACAAGGTAAATATCTGAAAAATATACACTGAAGGAAATGAGAATGGATTCTGAAGGGTTCACTACAAAAGATCACTAAATACAAAAGAAGACAGTAATGGAAGAATTGAGGGACAAAAATGGTATGACTTAAAAAACTAAAGAGCAAAATGACAGAAGTCCTGCATTATCAGTAGCTACTTTAAATGTAAATGGGTAAAACACTCCAATAAAATGGCAGAGATTAGCAGAATGGATAAAACGCATGAGCCAAATATTTGCTGTTTACAGGAGACTCACCTTAAATTCAGAGATAAAAGTAGATTTAAAGTAAAAGGATGGGGGAAAATCCATAAAAACAGTAACCCAGGGAAGGCAAGAGAGGTTGGCTATACTAATATCAGCCAAAATAAGCTTTAAGTAAAAATCTGTTAAAAGTGACAAAGAAGGGCACTATATACTGAGTAAAGGGTCAATCCATCAGGAAGATATAACAATTATAAACACATTCACATAAAAACAGAGCACCCAAATATATGAAGCAAACACTGACAGATTTGAAGGGAGAAATATGTTTTTACATTAACAGTAGGAGACTTCAATTCGTCACTTTCAGTGGTAGAGAGAACATCTAGTCAGAAGATTAATAAGGAGTTAGATAACTTGAATAATAGTATAAAAAATTAGACCTAACCAATATATAGGATACTTCATCCAACACCAGCAGAATATATAGTCTCCTTAAGGGCACAAGGACATTCTCTAGGACAGGTAACAAACAAGCCTTAATTTAAAAAGATTGAAATTATACAGAATATTGTCTTCAACCATAGTAGAATGCAGCTAGAAATCAATAACAGAATGAAAACTGGAAAATTCAAATATGTGAAAATCAAACGACATATTCTTAAATGATCAATGGGGTCAAAGAATAAATCACAAAGAAAATTAGGAAATATCTTGAGAGAAATGAAAATGAAAACACAACATACCAAAACTTATGGGATGCAGCAAAGGCAGTGCTCAGATGGAAATTTATAGCTGTAAATAATACATTAAAAAGATGAACAATCCCAAATCAGTAATCTAACCTTGTACCTGAAGGACTAGAAAAAGGAGCAAACTAAACCCAAAGTGAGCAGGAGAAGGAAATAATTAAGATTAGAGCTGAGATAAATGAAATAGAAAAGAGAAAAACATTATAGAGAATCAATGAAACCACAAGTTGTTTATTTGAAAAGATCAATAAAATGGACAAACCATTAGCTAGACTAACAAAGAAAAAATGAGAGAGGACACAAATAACAAAATGCAGAAATGAAAATGGGGAACATTATTATTGACCTTACAAAATTGTATGCCCCCAAATTAAATAACCTAGATGAAATGGACAAGTTCCCACAGGTGCACAGATAAACTAAACTGGCTTGAGAAGACCAATAACAAATAAGGACATTGAATCAGTAATCAAAAACCTCCCAAAAAAGAAAAGTCCAGGACCAGTGGCTTCATTGGTAAATTTTATCAAACATTCCAAGAAGAATTCACACAAGTCCTTTTCAAACACTTCCAAAAAACTGAAGAGGAGGAAACACTTACTCATTCTATGAGGCCAACATCACCCTCAAACCAAAGCCAGATAGATATCACAGAAAAGAAATATCCTTATGAATATAAATGTAAAAATATTCACAAACACCATCAAATCAAATCCAACAGCATGTTAAAAGGATTGTACACCATGACCAAGTGGGATTTATTCCAGGAATGATTCAACATAAGAAAATCAACCTATATAATATTAATAGAATGAAGGGGATAAAAACATATGATCGTCTCGATGCAGAAAAGGCATTTGATAAAATTCAGCACACTTTCTTATTAAAAACACTCAGAAAACTATGAACAGAAGGGACCTTCTTCAACATGATAAAAGGCATATATGAAAACCTACAGTTAAGCTCATATTCAACAGTGAATGACAGAAAGCGTTCCCCCTAAGATCAGGAACAAGACAAGAATGCCTGTTTCACCACTACTATTCAGCATTGTATTGGAAGCTCTAGCCAGAGCAGTTAGGCAAGAAAAAGAAATAAAAGGAATCTAAATTGGAAAGGAAGAAGTAAAACTATCCCTATGTGCAGATGACATGATCTTATAAATAGAAAATCTGAACAATATATAAGGAATCCAATAGAGGTAATAAATGAAGTTGGCAGAGCGGTGGGGTGCAAGATCAACACTCAAAATACACCAGCAATGAACAATCTGAGAAGGAAATCAAGAGAACAATTCTATTTACAAAAGCAAATAAAAGCACAAAATATCTAGGAATAAATTTAACCAAGAACCTAAAGGGTTTGTTCATAGGGAGTTAATGCATAATGTGTGCAAGTTTTCTGATTGGGCTGATGTAAAAGTTTTGGTAATGCATGATGGCAATGGTAAAAGAACATTGTAAATGTGATTAATGCCACTGAATTGTATTGGGAGAGGTTGAGAAAGGAAATTTTATGTTGTATATATGTTACCACAATTAAGAGAGAGAAAGAGAAAATGACAATTAAATGGCATATGTGATCTGGACCGCATCTAATAATGGGGGAGAAAATGCCCAAATGGATATTACTGGAATGCTTGAAAAAAAAATGGACTGTAGATTATATGCTTTTTATCAATGTTAATTTTCTGGAACATGAAAATTATACTTAATGTGGTTACATAAATGAAATATCCTTGTTCTCTGGAAATGTACATGGAAGTATTAGTGGTAAAGGATCATGATGTTTGGAACCTACTCTCAAATGTTTAGAAAATAGATGATAGACAGGTATATGTAATGATATAACAAATGTAGCAAAATGCTAAGAGTTGGTAAATCTGGGTTGGGGGTATGTTGAGGTTCTATGTATTGTTTTTGTAACTTTCCTGTACGTTTGAACTTATTTCAAAATAAAAATTAAAAAAATAAAAAGACACAAGATGGTGCGAAAGCCCTGGCATGATTGGGGACCACAAGGCAGTTTATCATTGCCAGAGTCTAGCAGATATGGTAGTGGTGACAGGAGGTCGACAAGGCTGAAGAGGGAGGCAGGGCCTGCTTCAGAAAGGGAGTGGAATTTCATGCAAGAATATTGAGGTCGTGCTCTAGGGGCTGAGAAACAGCACAGCCTCTGGAGCCAAACTCCCTGAGTTCAAATCTCAGCTTTGCCCACTTGATAGCTGTGTGACCTTGAACAAGTTAACTTCTTCGTGCCCCAGTTTCCACATTGGTACAATAGGGCTAATATAGTACTATCCCATAACGTTTCTGAATATTCAACCAGTTAATCTGAGCAAAGTGGGAGCATAGTGCCTGGCACATGATAACTATACCCTGTTAGCTATTCTTAGTATCATCACCACCACCACTGGAAGCAATTGAAGAATTCTGGAAAAATGTAAGATGGGGTTTCTGTGTTGGAAAGGGGAGCCCTCAGGCATCCAAGGAGAACAGCTTGGAAGGAATAAGACGAGAGATGAATGGGGACCTGAGCTATGATGATGGTCTGGGCACCATGAGGGAAATAAGGAGGAGCACAAGCACCATCAGATCCTTTTCATATTTTCCAAGGTGGGTAAGATGGCACGTGCAAAGCTACCTAAAATATAAGACCATAAAGGTGTATTCCAGTACCCCAGCAATCCCAAATGAGAGAGGCTGCAATCGGTCTGGTTTCTTGGAAGGCTTCCTGAAGGAGGTTGATTTAAGCTGGCAGGGAGGTTGGGTTCGATTTGGAAGGGTGGAGGTGGGGGGTGGAGAAGCCAAAGCATCACAGACAATAACGTCAGTTCTCCCCAAAAGCAGATTCCTCCGCTGACACTACCGGTTCGTTTCCATGGTGAGAGTGAGGCAACAGATATTGGGAGAGGGGAGGTAAGGGCATTGAGGCCATGATGCTAGGAGAAAGAGCAGGTTTGAAAAAACAAAACAAAACGCTCCTGGAAGTTGATGGCTTCAGGCTTTTGTTCTGACCAGGCGAGGCCATCTCCCACTCAGCAGCCACCAGTCCTAACGAGGTTAATTAGAGGTAGATTGTGTGACTGACAGCACACAAATGAAAACAGCCCTACTAAAATGAAAAGGGCGGCGAGGAAATGCTGTCTTGGGTATCCGGCTGCCCTGAAAAATGGCTCTTCTTCAGTGTGAATCAAATCATCATATGCAGATTAGGAGAAGCCGGAGCTGTGACCTTGCAGGGCTGGATATTGTACATCTTGTTGGCAGGGATCCATCCGCATGAGACTCGGGATCTGGGGGCTTTTGTCTTCAAAGCTTGACAATCTCACACATAAATATTCATTCCATTACTCCTGGTTTTGCA
>PVKH010030347.1:0-12504 GCA_004027955.1 Chaetophractus vellerosus | reverse complement strand
ATTGTTACTCTCAGAAAATATTAACTTTCACAAAGCTGTGGATTTGTGATTGTGCAATAAATAATACAACTTTCTTAAATTTGCTGATGTTTGAAAATTAAGATCACATGTTCCTAAAGAAAAGGAAGTTACACTCAAAATGTACTTTTGAGCCTCTAAGAACTGGTCAGCACAGGCTGTTGTTTGCTGTCGTTATACATTAAAGAGGTAAATATTTGTTTATTCATTTGCTTTTGCATAAATTACATGACAGTATTCAACACAAAGAAAGTAAACGTTACCTGTGCGACAATTTTTTTACTTAGAAATTAGGCATCAGCTCTTTATCTGACAGTAATCAATGAAGAACTTAATTAACCATTATTGAAATCCCAACTCTGTTCTAGAGCTGGATGTGAAGGAGGGAGGCAAAGAAATACAAACCAACATGCTCCCAGATCATTTAATGTGAGAAAAATAAAGTGCAGAAAAAATATTCAAAACAATAAACACTAAATCATACAGCAAATCTTCCATTACCAGAGAATTGGAAGAGCTCAAGAATTGGAAAGATCAGCAGAGATAAGCCTGGTCCAATTAATATTTTCTGAATAGATGTTTGTGCTTGGAAGTCATTAAAATACAGCATTGTTGCTCCTGAGGTATATTAGAAAGGTGAGCCAGCCTTGGTATCCATTTCATTTTTATTTCTAATTCTCTCATTCATACAACTATTTATTGATACCTCCTTATGTGTCTAATATTTTGCTAGGCAGTGCAAATATTCCAATCATGGAGGCATTGCTTAAATTCTCAAAGCCTTAATTTTGTTATTAGTTAAATATGAAAAATGGACAAGGTAATATTAGGTCCCTTCTAGTTCTTATTTTCTATGAGTTCAATATGCTCCAAGATGAAGAAAGAATTCCTACCAGGTTCTTTCAATCTATTAGACACAACAAAATTCCTGTGCGTGAGATACTTAAATAGAAATACACAATATCTGATTTTTAGGGGTCCTAGATTCATTTGCCCCCCTAACCCACACAGGAGGCTTTTATACATTTCCTTCAGTAACTGTGGTTCAGTACACCTGGAGACATGGAAGCACATCCCTCAGAAGGGACTATCAAAATGGCAGCAGGAGGCCATGTTCGAAAAGTTCTCCCAGGTGATTCAGACATGAACCACCTCTTTGTTCAATTGAGATCATTGGATTAAATGCTCAAATGAGTGGAATACTTGAAGAAGAGTATATAGTGAGCTGAAATGGTTAAAAACAAAGCTATCTTCTTTCATTCAAGATAAATTTAAATTCCTACTCTGTCTGTTCCACTTATTGAGGTGGTGCTACAGATTAAAAACAAACCAACCGACCAAAATCCTAACCTTCAAGCAGCTTACAGCATTGTAGCCTAGATCAACTGAAGGACATTATAGGCTACAAATATCAGAAAACCTCACTCAAATGGCCTAAATACTGAGCATTTTTACTGGATGATATAACTGTAACCAAAAAGTAGGGTAGCCATCATAGTTAATTTAATGACTCAAACTAGTTGATTTCAAAGAATCTTGACTTTAAGTCCCAGATCCCCCCTTGTTAACAGGGTGATTTGGGCAAGTTATTCAACTTCTCTAAGTCTCAAGTTCAACATCTATAAGAAGAAGAAGAAGAATTCATAGTTGATTATGTTGTTATGAAGAGTAAATGAAACAATGGTAATAAAGCATATAGCACAATGTCTATCATCCGGTAAGGGCTCAAAACATTTATTATAACATCATTACCATAATTAAAGTGGTCAACTGTGTTCAATAGTAAGATTTTTAAAAACACTGAATTTTATTGCCTACAGCTGAACTTGTGAATAAAAAGATAAACAGTTGGAAAGTGATTTGAGAGTGATAATTTGCAAAATGTGGTAAAAGTCTTATAAGAAAAGAGTTTGGCTGAAAAGGGAAAATAAAAGAAAGGGTGAAACAGAAGTATCCAGTAGAGGTGAAGAGGCTGGAAACACTGGAGAAAAAAGAGGAAATTTTCAGCAGCAGCAGCAGATGATGATGATTGTTTAATTATTGCATTTTATTGAGTCCTTACTATGATGCCAGACATCAACCTAAGTGGTATGTATGTTATCTTATTTTATCCTCACAACAACTTTAAGGAGTAAATACTTTTTATCTCCAAACATTACTCTCTGCACAAGTCTAAAACTGAGGTTTTAAAATTGTTAAATAATACCTAGTAAGGTTGGAACACATGTGAACCTGGGTGTGATGGTTAGGCTAATGTGTCAACTCGGCCAGGTACTTGTGTCTAGGTATTTGGTCCAGCTAGCACTGGGCTAATTGTAATACAAGAGCATTTATGGGCTTCGATCACCAGTGAGTTTAGTGCATGGATGGCTGATTATATCTGCATCAATCAGAGAAATTGGATCAAGAATGGATGGAGGTTTTATCCATTCAGTTGACTGCCATAAAAGGGAACTGATTTCAACATTCAGAGAGAATTTCCCAGCTCGTCGTTTGACAGCCAGCTTCGCCCAGAAACTCATCAAGGACCCTTCATCGGTCTTTCATCGGAGCCCCTGGCTTGCAGCCTGCCTGCAGAACCTGGACTTGTGCATCCCCACGGTCACGTGAGAGACTCTTATAAAATCTTATATTTTTAACAGATATCTCCTGTTGATTCTGTTTCCCAAGAGAACCCTAACTAGAACACTGGATTTCTTA
The DNA here is from genome assembly GCA_004027955.1 of Chaetophractus vellerosus. Lineage (NCBI taxonomy): Eukaryota > Metazoa > Chordata > Mammalia > Cingulata > Chlamyphoridae > Chaetophractus > Chaetophractus vellerosus. Next base: position 9,786 of record PVKH010030347.1, on the reverse strand, counting down.
CCAAAACTCAAAGTCCTAATGTCTATCCTAAATTGAGGTAAAGAAATAAGAAAAGGGACATATATTGAAACATATGAAGATATTGGGGTGGGAATTTGTTGGAGTTTATGCTGGAAAGAATCAGTGTTCTCCATGAAGTATAAGAATTAACTGCTGAGATAGTATATAAGTTACAAAGGAAGGAATGGGATTACTGGGTGAGAGATAATAGTCAATGAGAACTTTCCAGAATCAATGAAAGACTTAAATTTTCAGATTTAAGAATCACAACTAATACTAAACAAGTGAAAACTAATCCACGCATTGGTGCATCAGAGTAAAACTGCATAGATAATGAGAAAAATCTTAACAGTAGGCAGAGCAAAAGGGAAGATTGCCTACAAAGTAACAATTAGACTAAATTAGACTTCTCAACTGAAAAATATAAAAAACACAAAATAATAGAATATCTTCAAAGTACTGAGAAAAAATACTAGCTAAAGTATTCTTCAAGAGGAGAGAGAGAATAAGACAAAGGACTTTGAATGTGTATGCCATATGCAATGAGTGCTATACATTTTCAGATTCTTCTTGAAAGAACTACTGAAAGAAGTACTTTAGAAAGAGGAAATTAAACTGAAAAGGGAAGATTAGGGTGCAAAGACCAGCACAGATCAAAGAAATTGATAAATATTTAGTTTAATATTAATATGCATTTGTTATTTGAAATAACAATAATAATGACTACTGAAGACAAGAATTGAAATACAAAATGAGACTAAAATCTAAACAAAAAGTGGAAGACAGGGGCCAGCTGAATAGCCCAGTGGATAGGGCGCCGGCATACCACATGGGAGGCCCCGGGTTCAGTTCCCGGGGACCTCTCCTAGCGGGCAGACCGCCTTGAGAATGGCAAGCCGCCATGGGCGGGCCAGAGCCGCCGTGGGCAGGGCAAAAAGCTGCCACGGACAGGGCAAAAGCCACCACGGGCAGGGCAGGTCGCCCATGAATGGAGCGCAGCCAGCCACCCGTGACCTGAAAGCCGGCCGTGAATGGAAGCAGAAGCCGCCCACAAGCGGGGAAAGCCGCGCCTGCGCAGTGACCAGTCTTGGCGCGTCGCCGCAGGGGGGGGGGGAGGAGAAATATGTAATAAAATAAATAAATCTTTAAAAAAAAAAAAAGTGGAAGACAGGGAAGGTGATTGAAATTAAAGAATTCTGAAGTCATTGTTTTGTCCAGAAAAAGTATAGATGCATTAACTTTTGTCTTTTTAAGAGTATGCATTATTTTTCAAATGTAAGGAATAAAACACAATCTCTAATTTCAAAAGGATAGAGATATGGAATACTCAAATCCAAAAGAGCAGGAGTTGACAAACTTTTTTGGCAAATGGCCAGAAAATAAATATTTTGGGCTTTGTGAGCCTTACGGTCTCTGTTGTAACTGTCCATCTCTACCATTGTAGCATGAAAGCAGTCATAAACAAAACATAACCAAATGAGTGTAGTTGTGTTCCAATAAAATTATATTTACATAAAAAAGCTTGCCACCCCTTGCAATATAAGGGAAAACAGATACAAAGAAAAAAAGTCATATAGAAATAGAATAAATTGGTAAACAATCTGAATTTGTTTAATTATAATAAATGTAAATTCATTAAACTTGCCAGATAAACATACAGTAACTCTCAAATTGGACAAATAAAGTCCAGCTATGTGCTGATCACAAGAGATACATATTAAATTATCATTACACTAGAAAATTTGAAGGAAAAAGAATGAATAGTTTAGACTAAGAAAATATCAACCAAAAAAAAAAAAACTGAATGAACTATATTAATTGAAGACACAATGGCCCTTAAGGCAAAATGTATTATTTGAGATAAAGACATACTAATCATGAACCTATATGCACTTAACACATAGCCTCAAAATATACAAAGAATAATTACAGAATTAACAAGAAAAAATTATAAATCCATAATCATATTGGGACCAATAAACTTCTTTCAGAAATTTATCAAGAAGACAAAAACGTAAGCATATAGAAAACTTCAACCACAGAATTAAAAACTTGATCTAATAAACATATATAGAAGTCTATACCCAGCAATAAATACACATGAAACATTTTGCAAAAGTTAACTATGTACTACACTATAAAACCAGTCTCAACAAACACAAAGCATTGATATCAATCAGACCATTTTTGGACCACACTGCAATAAAACCAAAGATAATTTATACCCAAGTTATTTGAACTAATTAGAGAATTCAACAATGTGATATGGACTTGGTAGTTTATTTAGGGAGTGGACTCAGGAAGAAGAGAGAGGAGACTAAGTGAGTGAGACAAGGAAAAAAGCCAACAGGGTTTGTTATTGAGCTAGTTCCCTCTATGGGTAACACAATCCTCCTTCAGACCCTCTGTGGATTGTGCCTAGTAATTTTTCCTCAGAAGGAGAGGAGGCTGGGGCATTTATCCACCAACTCGGCTGTTCATTAGTTGAGGGCTGTCCTTGGGGGTATTAACTCCTCCACACTCTCAGGCTGTACCTGTGCAGCTGAGGGGCGTACCGGGCTTCAGAAAAAAAGCCTTGATACAGAAGAGCAGAGAGACTCGAAACTGCTTTAGGGGGACCTGGCAGCGTGCATAGAACTGTCCCCTACACCTGTCCTGAAATCCAGTGGCTTGAGGGAATGCTGCATCTGCTGCAGATCCCATTCTTGTAAATTGAAAAGGAAAAAAAAAGCAGAACAATAGCATACATTATTTAGGATAACTACACATGTGGTAAAAAGTGTCAAAGTATTCAAGGAAATAATATACAGCTCTTCAAAATAATGGTGTTGGGATTGATGTAGGAATAGGGTGTGACTTTAACTGCAGGTATAATGAATTTCTTGAGAGAAGAATGAAATATAAAGAAAACACAACAAAATGTTAATATTTATTAAATCAATACATACAGGTGTCTATTTTCTTTATTTTTGAAATATTTAATAATTATTTTTAAAGAATAAGTTCTTGTTGCTTTTAATTGGCAGATTGTACTTGATTGCATAAGCCACAATCACTGAGCATTCATTAAATAAAGGTGAACTAGAAAAGCTCAGTTTTGTCTAGGTAGGGACTTGCCTTCTCCAGAAGCAGAAATAGATGATACATTTCTTTCTATTTCAATAAGGGAAGGGGCCCTGTAAAGCATTTGAACTTTGACCACATAAATCAGGCTCATTGGACCTGTTTGCTGTCACAAGTTATGGCCCCAGGTCACAGTGATCTCCATGTTCTAGTTTATAGTTAACAATTTACTTAGTTTCTCTTGGACAAGCAATCTTTCAAAGTCCTTTCCAACTGTCTGTCCATCTATGTTTATCATTTTCATGTTCTAATTGTGCAATTTTCAGAAACTAAAACACGATATGTCTGCATGATCACAATCATGCTTTATAGCTGTTATAAAGATAATCACTCTGTCTAGGCACAGGGATTTTCATTTGTGTATTTATTTTAATGGGCTATAGATATCAGTCTAATGCCTTCAATTTACAGAAAATGAGGCCCAGAGAAATCAGGGTTTTTTTTGCCCAAAGTTCTTACAACTAGTAAGTAACAAAGCAGAAAATCAAATTTTGGATCCATCATTATCTTCAGCCTATGAGATAGCTACATTCCTGAGACATTACAGCATGAACTATATCTCTGAAGATGCTGAAAGTATAAGTCATTAAGATATCATGGTTTATGGTCACACAACTGATTTAACCCTGTGGAAGAGCATGAGCATAACGTACCTGGCATAAGCCCAGTTTGTGCCTGTCCCATGCATCCATGCTTCTGGGGTCTGCAGAGACTGTGACTTTTGGAAATACCCTTGCATGACTTCATAGTGGGAATAGTTTAAGGCGACTTTGTGTTGCCATCACAATCTTAACAAGAGCCATAATATGGTTAACATGGTAAAGCACACCCCACGGAATTTTCAAAATTGCCCAGGTCATCTCCTGTTGGGTTAAAAACAAAAAACACTAGACTGGACAGAGAGGACTTTGAGACATGAATCAAATCCAGTGAGTCTCAAACTTTAATGTGCTTTAAATAACTCAGGGATCTTGTCAAAATGCTGATTCTAATTCAATGGGTTTGGGATGGGACCTGAAATTCTGCATTTCTAACAAACTTCCAAGCGATACCTATACTGCTGGTCCAAGGACTAACCTTCATGTAGCAAGAATCACTAAATCAGTAATTGATGTCATTTTTGAAGATTATTGGGTACAATAGGCTGTATATACAAATAAGAATTATATTATCATTGATTTCAATTATGTCTGAATTATTACTAACATTTAAATGTTTCTTCCTCTGTGGTATATTTCTTATAATGGATTATATTAAAATTAACCTGGCCTTACACTCTCTTTTAAACTTTATAATTTAATGCAAACTCTTTTATCTTTTGTTTTACAAATTTATATTAAAGGTCTTATTAACAGCTTTTAAAAAACATTCCTTTTGTATTTTGGCTACACTACATGGTATGGGAATGTATCTCATTAAAATTGCTTGAAAAACTAATAAAGAGTAGTGCAGGAATAGTCAGAAATAGCAGCTATGTAGAGAAGGGCAAATGGACTTTGCCTCAATTTAATTATTATTAAGTCTCTATAAAATTGATTTGTAGAAAAAAATGTGGAAGGTTGGAGGAAACACACCCAATGTGAGATATGGACTAGAGTTATTAATAATATTTTCATGATGCTCTTGCCTAGTTGGTTACAAATGAAATACCAAAAAGAAAGGAGTTCATGGAGGCAGATGTTTGTGATACCTGTATAATGTTATGCATGTTTATTTTGTAAGTTTCCAACTTTTATTATGCACATAATGTGGCTGTATGCTCAATTATGAATTGTACACCTCAATAAAAAATATACTTACAAACAAACAAACAAAAAATTCCCAGATTGGGTAGAGGATGTAGCTCATGTGGTTGAGCGCCTGCTTCCCATGTTCGAGGTCCCAGGTTCAAGCCCCGGGACCTCCTAAAAAAAATAAAAATAAAAATTCCCAGATCAATGATAAAGAAATTAGGTTTCTCTATGGCAGGACTTAAGTGGCCAGAGAGATTTGGAGGCAGGTGGTTTGAATGAGCAGCACCCACAGACTTTTTGTTCACTGTTATCTGTTCTTGTCAGAAACAATGACTATTTGGCAGTGAAAAAGCACTTAACTATGAAGTCTAGAGCATTTAACTATGAAGTCTAGAGACACAAAGCAATACTAATGACCAGGCAAACATCAATTCTCCCCACTCTTTAATTATGAAAAAAATTGTATTATGGGATGGTGATGGTAGTTCAGCATTGTGAATGTGATAGACACCATTGAATCGTATATTGAAAGTGCTTAAAATGGAAAACTTTAGATTACCAAGATGTAAACAAAACAAATAAAACATAGAAATGTACAACATAAAGAGTAAACTCTAATGTAAACTATGGAGCAGAGTTAATAGTATAATAGTATAATTATAGTAATATTTGTTCATCAGTTGTAACAAATGACCACCCTAATGCAAAATGTTAATAATGGAAACCTGTATGTGTGGTAGGGCAGAGAGGAGGGTGGTCTTACATGGGAACACTGTACATTTCACATGATTTTTCTGTATGCCTACTCTAATAAAATGACAATAAAAAGGAAGGAAGGGAGGGAGGGAGGGAGGAAGGAAGGAGAAAGAGAGAAAGAAAGAGGGAGGAAAGAAGGGAGGAAGGGAGGAAGGGAGGAAAGAGGAAAAGAAGAAAGGAAGAAAGATACATGAGCTATGAGCCTAAAGAAGCAGATTCAAGTGGTGAAAACAAAACGGGATTTGGGCTCCTGTTTGCCTGGAGGTAGCCTGCATCCATGCCTTGGGTGTATACTTCTCTCTTTTCTCTAGTTTCTTGATAAATTCTTTTAAAGATTTATTTATGCCTCCTCTCGCCCCGCTGTCTGCTCTCTGTGTCCATTTGCTGTGTGTTTCAATAAACTCATTTTACTGGCCTAACTGAAGAAAAAAGAAAGAAAATGGGATTTGGAGTGAAAGTGTGCAGCTTTGGTATCAAACTCCAGCTCCTCCATTTACCACCTTTATGACCTTGGGCAAGTTGCTTCAAGCCTTTGAGACTCAGTTTGCACATCTCTGAAGGGAGAATGATATTAATAATAACCGAGTTACAAGATTTTGCACATTAAGCATAGTAATGATTTGAAAAGTGCTTTTTTAAAGTGATAATTTAATTAAAAGATTAAAAGCTTAAAGGTAAAGAATTATCTCAATAATATCACTATTGAACTAAAAGTTTTAGCAACTGTACTTTAGAAGACAAAGAACAATTCATTCTTTACCTGTTCCCAGTGAGTCTAATATCAGAGAGAGGGCTGGTGGGCAGGACTTCCAGAGCCTCAGACAAAATGGACCAGAGTTCATATTCTCACAAAGTTCGTTCCAGGTACCTGTGTTTATGGACTGAAGAGATTACCCCCATGCAGTTTGTTATAGTTTCCTAAAAGCTGCTGGAAGCAATATACCAGAAATGGGTTGGCTTTGACAATGGGAATTTATTAGGACAAAGGCTTACAGTTCTGATGCTGCGAAAATGTCCAAATCAAGGTTTCATCAGGTGATGCTTTCCCCTCAGAGAACCAGCTGCTGGTCACCCTGGATTCATCTCACATGGCAAGGCACAATGGCGGCATCTGCCAGTCTTGGTCTCTGTCTTCTCCTCTGGGCCTCATTGTTTCAACTTTTGGCTTCTCTATCTGGCTTTTCTCTCTCCTGGGTTCATTGATTTCAGCTTCTGGGGGCTCCCGAGTTCCTCTCTGTCTCTGCAGCTTTTTCTGTATCTGCAGCTTTTTATTTTTATAAAGGACTTCAGTAAGAGGATTAAGACCCATGCTGGGTCACACAGTATAATCAAAGGCCCTTAACTGAACTAATTTCATCAAAAGGCCACCGAAAATAGGTTTACATGCACAGGGAATGGATTCACTTTAAGAAGGATTTTCTGGGGTCCACAAAAGACTCAAACTGTCACACAGTTTAAGGACAGTGTGACATATTATGAAATAACGAAGTTCTCCCAAATGGTCTTTCAATCTCCCTACACTTACCAGGTGCTCTATTCACTATCTTCGATCCTAACTTAAGTAGAAAACAAGCTGAGTCCAATTGTGATATTACATAATATTGAACTTATATATCTTTCAAGAAAACAAAACATGGACAGATTTGGTTTAATGGTGTGCAAATAATAGTACACACATATTTTGTAATTTACCCCATGCCCTTGTGTAAATACCTAATTCCATCCTCTTAGTCACCTATACATTGCTTATTAGTTCTAAGGATTATACATTACCCTAAATATATATCCAAACAATTTGTTTGTAAATCTATTTTGTTATGAAACATGATGCTCATTTATTACAATTGCCTCTCCTTCTCTTGGTAGCTAATAAACAGGTGTCTGTGATTCCCTAACAGTGGACTCCTGGAGGAAGAGGTCATCCGCAAACATGTTTTAATTACTCTTTTTCATTACTAAAGTAATCTTTTTAAATGCATGTTCTGAATCAACAAGATAATTGCCTTATAGTTGAATATATGAGATTTCAATGCCTGTGATTGTGTTTATGATCTCCTTTATGCCGTGAGAAGGAAAGTGATCTCAATATGTCATACAAAAAATGGTTGCTCTAATAATATGAGTAGAAGAAAATAGAGATTTGAGAATTCCACACACTGTGTACACTGAACACAAAAATTCTCTGTTGCCATGATTAGTATCATATTCACTTTAAGAGTTTTATCACATTGAGCCCATCTTTGTAGGGTCCAACATGCAATAGGTCTTTAGCAATAAGTATGATAATAATTATGAAGGAAATTTTTTCTGTTCTTATTTTTAACAATAATGGATTATATTCCATACCCATTTAGTGCCAATATGTTAACATCCAATGCAAATATTTTCTGAGGTGGAAATATAAGTTCTGCAGGGTTATCAAAAGATACCTCCTTAACATTGGCATCTGAGAATTGCTTCCTCAGTTTGGGTTAAATGTGAAGTCTGATATCCTGAACAAGCAAACAAAACTTTACAATTGTTAATATTATTTTGTTAAAAGTGCTTGGCTGGCCAATCATTTCTATGAATTCAAAGATAGAAACAGTTTAAAACAGAACCGCATCCAAGGCTATATGAAAATGTCATCTTCATTAAATTATAGGTTTTAATTTAAACTTCATTAGTTTTATATTTTTGTTTGCATTTGTTTTGTAAATTAACTCAAATTTTGTAACCGTAAAAAAGCTATATGCATAAGGGGTTTATAATGATACGCATCTGTCATATTTATCATATAAATACAGTATGTGCCATTATAACAAAAGTGATTGCAGTCAATGGTGAGCATCTGCAAAATATTTTTCCTTAAAATGAGTCTGTATGTTAACCGTTTTTGAAGATCATGTTTTAGAAGAATAACTTTTCTCCTCTCCCGTACTGCATTGGGAAATAGTTTGACTTCTGTTTTATCGGGACTCAAAACTAGTTTGAATATGTGAATACATCTCATTGTTCCATTGATGCATTATTCATCAGAATTACATGGTTAGGTCACAACATGCTCAGAAGGCAGCCAAAAATTTTGTGCACAGCTGGATTGTTTGTTTCACCACAGCTATGAATCCTGGACTCACTCCCTCAGTGCATGTGTTTAGGGGCTTTACTACCATCCCATTCTTCATTTAGAGGCACTCAAGACCAATGTAATTTATGTGGCCTCCTGCAAACTATTCTGAGTAAAGTTATTGTGGTGTCTTTTTTAATTTTTACTGGATTGCTCCAAACTTCATGTGTCCTTCATGTCCAGAATCTCCTCTTGAGCACTGCCTCTGCCCCATCCCACAACACACACACCCAATTATCCAAGAACCCAAGGGGCTTCCAAGAATTGGGTAATGAAAGAGAGAAAGAGAAAACAGGAAGGTACATTGGTCTACTATCACCATAGCCACACTTGGCCCTGCTCAATCTAATGACTGTTCACTGATCTGGGTTACAGTTCCAAAGTTTCAGTGCTTGTGTTTCACATGCCAAGCCTCTGACACGCAGCCATTTTTCCTGCAAAGGCTTGACCTGTATGAGGGTAAGGATTCTGCATTTGAACATACACTTCCCTGAAACCAGCCGCTACTCAAAAACCTTAGACCTCTGCAGTGAACCCAGAATCTCTTATCCTCTAGGTGAGGTCCCTTTTGAAGTCCACGAAGTCCTCTCCTGTACAGTTTCCCGACAGGCTAACAGGTTTCCCTAATCTACCTGTCAGGGAGCAAAGACTTGGGAGGTCCCATCTCTTTCTTCTAGGAAGGTCTGATCTCCTTAGGCAATTAGTCTACCTTCTCCAGAACTCTGTATACCAAGGAAGGGTTCTCTTCAACAACTGCAAAAGGTCTTGTTCCCCTTTCCCCAAGATATAAACACATTCTAGTATTATCTTTGCAAAATTAAAAGCGACTACTCAAATGATTCCATTTATAAAAGCAAAGCAAATATCTGCTCTGAAGTGATTTTCTATCTCTTCTTACAAATCTTAAATTTGCTCAGATAATTTCTTAAACTTCTTCAACCCCCATCCCATTACTCTGAATCCCTGTCATGCTAAAAAGGCTGAAAGAATTCCAAAGGGCATTTGACTATAGGCAGGAAATCAGCACAAAAATCACATACCCCCCCCCTTTTTTTAAAATAAATAAGA
>PVKH010030346.1:0-12504 GCA_004027955.1 Chaetophractus vellerosus | reverse complement strand
GTACAAACTAGCCCAACTGCATGAACCTCAATTAAATTGTGAAGAACAGTTATGGACTCCTGTATAATTTCAGAAATTCTTTGCCTTTGAAAGTTGAAGTTTTAGAGCATATGTAGGCCAGACATCATCCTATGATGGGACTTGCCCTGGGAGCCTTGCTAAAAGATACCCACACAGAATGCAAATGGCTCAACCAGTTACCATAATGGCAGAATACTGGAAAAGGGAGTTATGGATACCTGCTGTTGAGGGAGTAAAAATAACCCGGTAAGGTGCGTGGTAGCTGAGTGTATTATAGTCTCTATGGGTCTGGTTGATGTGAGTTTCCTGTCTCCCCTTTGACTTTGGATGTCCTTGCAATAAGTTGCATTAACTGAAGGAACCTGAACAGGATTCTTCCTGGTAATAAGAAAATGCTAAGAAACTGTGAATAGAAGGAAGAATAAGACACAGAGAGGGCTTATATGTTAAAAGAGTCAGGGAAACAGGTAAACTAAAAAATACATGGGGATAAAATAGACATTGTCACAAAGAAGCATGTACAGTATTGACCCAAAGGGGAAGGGAGTCAATTCTGGCACAGTGGAAAGCATTTTGGACATGTAGTATTGGGTTCAAATCTGTCCTGACCTACTTTTTCCCCATAAATTTCTTTATTTGTGAAACGAGGATAATTCTATCTACCTCTTAGGAGTTTTGTGATGTGTGTGAAATAACTTTTTTAACTCTAAAACATTTTGCTTGGGTGAGGTAGGGGAATGGGAATGCAATGACAGATTGAACTGCAGAAAACCAACTCCTTCATTGACTCAATTTTAAATATTCAAGCTCATTTTGAATCCAATTAAACACATTAAAGTTGCCTATCAACATATAGGTAGAAAATATGGTGAAGAGACTTGGTAAGAAAGAAGAGATAGACTCTAAATTCATTCATTCATTCAAAAATGTTGATTCATAAAATATTATGGGGCAGGCACTGTTGTATGCATGTGAGACAAGTTCTCACCTGTCATGAAGTGTATATTCTAGGGGGAAAATGTGATATACAGTATTCTGTTGCCATTTAATCTTTACAAATTGCTGATTTTTTTCTGGGCCTTGTTTTTCTGTCACTACGTGCTCTTAGAGAGAAAATGATGATTTTATATAAAACATGTGGACTCAAAGTCATTATGTGTGCTTATTGCAATATTAGAATATTGTTCTCGTACATATGAGTGTATTTAAAGTGCTAGCCACTGAACAAGGCTACATCTCTATGACTTACCTTTCTGAAGTCATTTGTTCACCTAGGATCAACTTATTAATAAGCCATTCTCTTCTGAATAACACTTATAAAATGATTAAATAAAGCAGTTGCCATCGTCATAGGGAACTGGTAGAGATGCCCAGTTCAAGACTAATTATGCTATTTTTGTTTATAGTGGAAGATATATGAAGTAGTGGAATTTTTGTTTGTAAGCCTTGTAATTTTCTGCATAGAAAGGCAGGACAAACATTTCTCATGCAGCTAATATCTGAAGGTTTCACTTAAGTCACTCTTTTCACACACCCTGTCATCAGGGCTGCTCTCCATGAATGAGGAATTCCCACTGAGATTCTGGCTGGGAAAGAGAAGGAAACATCGCAGAACTAAAAAAACAGGTTCATTGTTCTAAAGGGAACTTCTCCCTGGATACTTAAGAACAGGAATGGAGTCATAAAACTATGTACACAGGACCACAAATCTTTCTAAGAATGGAAAGTATTTTAAAAAAAGAGAGAGAAAAGCATCATAGATTTTCAAGAGCCATGAAATATTTGTAGGGCAGGATTTTATAACCTAAGACTCTATAGGTAGATATTACTGAGAAAATTATATTAAATTATAGGTCATGGCATAGTAATAATACTAGGTGTCCCCTGGGATATGAAACCTTTCTCAGGTGAGCTTCTCACAATGGACTCTGCAGGAGACGGAAGGCAAAAATATAAATTTGCCCACTTGGTTTAAAATATATTTTAAATTCCATGGCCACTTAAACCAAGAAAAAAAAATAGAAGTGAGATTTGCTTCCATGGAACCTTTGGTGTGATGAGGACATCAATAGTTTCTGTAACAAGCAGTAATGAAACCATTTAATGCTATCCAGGGTTTTGTGCTTATTTCAAATTAAAAAACAAAACAAAACAAATCAGATAAGGTTTTCTTTCCCTCCATCACTCTATACTTCTAGAAATTTGCGTGACAATAAAAATTTTTTAAAACCCAACAATTTCTATTCCACATGTCAGAATCACATTATTATGTGTGAGTGCTAAATTCACAAGTTGTTTCTAAACATGTTTAAAAAATTTTATACCTCTTTTCAACTTAATAATGGGATACTATCTGTATGCTTAACTACCTACCTTTCTTACTTTCCAAGAATCAGAATATTTCATTGAAGTGTTTACATCTCATATGTAGCATGAGTGGTCACCATAAGTGGACAAAAATTCTTCTGATAAAAGTTACATGGCTGTTTTATGACCATATCAACTCGAAAAAAATATAGGCCTCTCACAGCTAGTAAATGTTCTGCCTTATGTGATTCTCTCATAGTAAAATTTTTACAATCCATACCATTGCCCAAATCTTTAGATTTTTCCAACCAAAGTTATGAAAATAGTATTCAGGAGTCAGACGTGAACATCTACGATATAACTATTCGGTAGAGACAGTTTTAGCATCATAGAGTTTCTGTAGTAGAAGAGTGTAGTCTAACTGCTCGTTCTCAGATGGAGCAGAATAAAGCCTTGAGAAGACAGGGGCCTGGACCAAAGTTACACAGCCACTTTGAGGGGAGATGTGACTCAAACCTGGGATTCCCGAATCTTGGCTCTGTGTTCTTTGTATCTCACCACCCCAGTCCATCTTACAGCAGAACATGATGGAGGTTCTTAGGAAGAAAATGCCACGAGACTCACATAAAAATAAAATGCTCGATTATAGCCTAGAGTTTTGGGCACCTTTTATTGGTTAAGTCGGTCAAAATGTTGTTTAAAGTACTCTTTGTAGTTGAGATTTAGATGACACAGGTATCCGTAAGTCTCTGAGAGTTTGCTACACCCTCATTAGTGTTCGTTGCAATAATGCCACAGAGAGTCTTTGATTTAGTTAATGAAAAGGGGGAAGAGTTCAAGTTTAGGAAATTAAAGGCAAGTAAGTATGCCTATTTTCCACAACACCTGCAATATTTTATTGATTCTCCTCAGACATTTCTTGCTTTTATTTCAATCTTGAAGTCTACTTCTCAATTCCAAACATTATTAACTGATATCTTAAGGAGGGATCTATTGGAAGTACATAAAGAATTTATGACGTATTCCAATTAATATGAAATCTAAACACAAATATTTCAGTATTATTGGGGAGTGGGGAGAATTTATATATCAAAAACACTAAGATTACCAAGGATAAAAAACCAATCCTACCAGAAAGAGAGCCTGAGAATCTGAAATATAATAGTCTTTCAAGATCCAGAGGAAGAAAAATTAACTCTTCAATTAAATAATGTATCACAAAACATGCCTACAAAGAGACCAATAGTAGCCAAAATATAGAGCTTAGAAGTTTCTTCTAAAATCTCGACCCATGCAATCAGTTTTCCTTACAGAAAAGCATCAAAGCATGGAGATACCCTATAGAAACGTAATAAGAGGTAATGCTAATAATTTACAATTTCTATTCAAGACTGAGTCAGATTCTTGTATCTTCCTTTAGTAACAAGAGATGAAGCCATAATCATTATAACAAGGCATTGCACTTTTGTCTGGTGTTTTTCAGTTTACAAACAGTTTTCAAAAATGGTCTCATTTAATAACCTATCTCCCAAGCCTGGAGAATGGAATGTTCTCCACTGTTCTCATGTTCCCTTCTAGCTTGGGCAGTGAGCCCTCTGGCAGTGTTATGCTCCTGCACTGCTTTTGAAGTTCATAGAAACGTGAACGCCTGCCATGCCAACTGCACAATGAAGGACCTGCTCCCATCTCTCCCCAGGTGTGCCTGCCCTCTGTTTTTCAGAACTGTTGTTCAGATGAGTCCCAGAATAAGTCACTTATCTGAGAATAGGGTGGAAATCTTTTGCCAAACCTGTACTGACACACCACTATGGACATTCCTGGGACATTGGGTTGCAGCCAACTATACGTTATTTGCCTTAATTTGCTTAGAAAAAAAATGTACAATTTCCACAAAACTCTCTCCTCCTTTCTTTCCACTTATTTTTTCTTAATGGTTTTGACTAAAGTGTTCTCTCCTTTGACCATCAATTTTAATCTAAACCCACATAGTTGATTCTTCAAATAACTGAATTGACAACACTTGAGGGGATTGACCTGATCTTTGTGCCTTTTTAGACCTGGCCTTAGATGTCACCTTACCTCGTTTAGGCTCAGGGTACTTGTTTTGCATAGGTGCCTGTCTGGAAAGTACATTCACACCTTGAGCACCCAAGTGCTGGAGTCAAGGAACATAATATCCAAAAATGGTGCATTGACTTAGATGAAACAGAGCATCTAAGTCTAAGTTCCCCCTTTGGGCTGTAGGGCTGCTTTAATAATTGCAGAGGAGGTTTGTCTTGGTGGCTTGGCTTTCTTCACTTTTCTTGAACCTTTCCTGACTGAAAAATTTTTCATATGGTGTGACTATTTCCTAATTAGTTGTAATGTAATTTTGGCATAGCTAACAATTCTCTACCTTGAAACAAACTCACAGGGAAATAACTGTTTAAGAGAAATGGGCTTGATCAACTTTACTTCCTTTCAAATTTAGAGCCCATTTGTACTAGGAATGTTGATAGCAAACTGTATGATTTAAGTCGAAGTAAAAGAAAATAGGAAAAATAATTGTATTTAATATTATGAATTTTAGAATTGCCCTAGCATTTAATCTGAATTAGTTTATGTCTCATGTCATTTAAATCTAATCCAGCCAGATTTCTCACACTGTTTCTCTAAGGCATTTGGTCCCTCAAGAGTCCTTTGAAGTCAAGAGAGGTTGAATTCATAGTGCTACCATTTTAGGAAGGAGAAAAAAACAGAAATAATCCCATGTAGAAATTCCAATAGCTGACAGAGGAGACAAGGTCTCAAGGCTGCATTTCCTTCCCAGACCTGTGAGTTCTACTTACCATGAAAATGATCAGTGGGCAAATATTTCTGAGAAGGAGCCAATCCATTCCTTTGGGATTCTCTTAACACGAAGCCCAGGGAGATTCAATTATTTTAGTCCTGGTTCACTGGCTCCTGAATTCAGCTCTGCAGCAAGATGTGCTTCGAGATGCCCTTCCAGGAGGGCATGGGCAGATAATTCTGGAGCTCTCTGAACAGAGGGATGAAGATGTTCTATAATGACTCTGTTTCCCCACCCCAAACTCCTGGGCAGGTCTGGAAGGCTGGCATTGTTTGGGCTCTGGGTAAGAACTTAGACACACCTTGGTTCTTATTGCAATGAAACCCTTTGTTGGACACCAAAGGAAAAAAGTCTTACAGAGTGAGGGCAAGATTTACGGGGAAGATACCCAATGAATAATAAATTACTCACAACATGAAAAATAATTAAAATGCTAGGGCCTATCATCATGCTAAATAAAATTAGTAGGCTTCTTCTTACAGCCAACATTGTAAAAGCAAAATTACACATATTGACAACACACACACACACACATACGTCCACTACCAGATCAACTCAAGGAATGACTCTTTCACCAGAGGCACTGTGAAAAGGCATCAGGCTTAAAGTATGATATAGAGAGAAGGAAAAATGAAACTCTTTTCTCTTAATTCAGGAGATTCCTGCTACCCTCTTTAAGAAGTATTGTGATTGAACTGCCTTCCTCAATTTTAAAGATGCTCTGAAATAACAAGGTAAAGACAAAGAAACTCTAATGTAACTGTATGTTTGTTTCTATAGCTCAGCACCTTATTTCCTGATTATACAACTGAACCTCTAGGATAAAACATTAACTAAATTGCTTTAAAGTGACCACAGTATAGGGTTTGCTTGCTCTGCAAAGCATTTCCACTGCTTAAAGAAAGTACAAAACATGGGTGAGGAACACCTTTCAAACTATGTTTACTTCATAAATGTTTATTAAGAAGAATCTGGAGTTGGAAACTTGGGAATTTAAGAGGAAAGACCAGAGCAGCATCTGGGTGTTTTTGTCTGTTTGTTTGTTTTGTTTTGTTTTTGTTTGTATGTTTGTTTTTAGCTAGAGTAGTAAAAAGAATCTATTGGGAAATGGGGGAAAGGACAGAGATTGCTGAGAAATGGGAGAGAAAGATGGAAATACACACCAAGATTTGGTGTGGGCTCCTTCAGGCACAGAGAGCCCTGGGTGTTTTTGAAAATCATTTCCCTTTTTAAATTTCTTTCCTCCCATTTGTTAGTGTAGTTTTAGAATAGGGCACAGTCTCCTAATGGAAAAATTGCAGGCTGGCAGCAACATCAACAAACAAAAAGAAAATGTAGTTAAATGTTCTTTAATTGCTAATATATTTTGGTTGGAGAATTTCAAAGGAAGATTTCATTGTAGGTTCACTACCCCATCGCTGTCATTCAGAAACAAGGCAGGTTCTATCTCCAGTAATGGAATGTATTCTAAATACTGCTTTGTCTCTTGAGAACCTTGGTGTTAGCATTTTTGGAGGCTTAGGAGAGAGTCAATGCAATTAGAGGGCTGTCATAGTATCCTAAAATAAAGAGTAATGAATTATATGTTGAACATATTTATGAGAGAGAGAGAAGGAAATTATATGTAAGCAATGGGAAAAAATGAATTGTTACAAAGAGGCAGTATTTGGAAGAATCTATTCAAGCCTACCTGTATTTGGCGATATCTGCCTCACACAAAAATCTATGAACCAACAAGCTAAAACATACCTTCAGTGCTATTTTAAAAAATATGTCTTCAGGTGGTCCCAAGGTCACTTGAAAGACCCTTAAAGAAAGCATTTCAAGTCAGATAGAGCCCTAATGGCAATATCTCAACAAATGCCTCTCAAGGGACAAAAGAAATTGACTTGAAGTGGTGCTGTTCTAATTAATTTCAGTGTGTTTTAAGAGTAGAACAAGTATTTTAGATTATCATGGCATTTGGTGGCAAAATTCTTAGAATGCCAACAAAACCTAAAATCACTGAGTGATTTGTTAACCCACTATTTCATTGTGTGCTAGATAGGTCCTTAAACCAAGTGTGGTGGAAAGCTATGCTTGAGTAAATAAGTATTTAAAACATTCCTTTATAATTGTTTTATATCCAACGGAACTTTCATGATAATTTGTTTTCACTAATTTTTTTTTCAAAAGTTTGAAATTTGACAGTTGCATCTACCCTAGAAAATTTTTCTTTTATACGTAGGTCATGATAGTATTAAGCTATTTTTACTCTTGAGATGTATCCTCTCTCATAATGCTAGTGACCTTCAGGACATTGGAAGAGGGCATATATTTCCCCCTTGCTTCGCAATATGTGGTGGGAAATACAAATGGCACAGCTGCTCAAGATCATTTTTTGGAGAATGGGGGTATGACGTGGTATTCTCCGACTCAGCCTACCAATGTTATAACCATGTTGTAACCTTGCTTTTTAATTAAAAAAAAATTTTTTTTAACAAAGCGCTTGGCTTATCTTGGAATAAAGAAGGAAAATGAAAATTTGCACTTTATTAGCAAGTGGAGGTATTCCTTGGCGAATACCGAAGTGTAATTTCTATTCCTAGAGACGCACCATAAGCGACTATGGAAAGGATTTGAGTCTTATAGAAATTTAATGTGCAATACTGCTTTAATGGACTTACAGTTATAAAAAATGGATCAGTCAGAGCTTAAGAAGGAACTAAAGGATCAGGAGCATTCAGTGACTGACATGATGGTTTTCTTTCTTTTTTAACCATAGGTACTTCCAAGTAGACATGGAGGCAATCTGTAATAGTGTATTACACTAATATATGTCATACAGAACACTGACCATTGTTTAGCCACCTGAAGACATTAAGTTTTGTTTTATATCAGTTTTTTTTTTTTGTTTATTTCCATGAATTAACTTGCCTAAGAGAATTAATGACACAGGTCTGGTTCCCAATGTGATATTGCTTTTCACAAAGGGAAGACAACACCTTTCTCTATTGTTGTTCTAGTGGAGATATTTTTTTTAAAGATTTCTATTCTTGGATTATACTATAATTTCATTGATTTCTTCTGAAATATAAAGTTTTCTATTTACATGAAATGCTATTCATAGGATGGGTTTTGAAGAAAGGAAATAGCAAGAGAGAAATAGGTACTAGGTCATTTGGGTGGATTCCTCCAGGTTTTTCCATTTGTTAATTCCCGATTTCAGTGGTCCCCAGAGCTTGAATCGATTTACAAAGATTCTTCAATAACTGAGAATTGACCACTTGAAGTCCAGTCATTTATTTGTACTTACTCGTTGGTGGTATTGTGGGGCTATTCTTAAAGTAGAATCCTAAAGGCAAGGTTTGGTCATCTCTCTGAGCTTGCATAGATGAGTAACAGCTACTTCTGTTTCTCTTGTGTACCAGTCATCATGGAAATAAAGAAGCATTAAATATTAATAGTTAAATATACCCCAGAGATCACCTAATCTATCTTTTTTTCCTTCTCTCCTACCCATGTTATAGGTGTGAAAACTAAAGCCCAGAGAGATTGGTTTACTAACACTGCACAGTTTATTAGTGCCAAAGACAGAAAAAGAATTCCTTCTCCTGATTCATGGCCGGTTCGTATAAATACCAAATCACATTTCAGTATTAGCTAGATACGTGAAGGCAAAGTAGTTGATGGCTAAACATTATTATCTCTTGACAAAAGAAAAAACCTTTCCATGCTTTAGAATCTACCAAACTATTGAGTTTAATAGTTGGGTCTACAGGCATCCATTTTTAGTAGATTTATCCTATTACTTTTCTTTGAGGTCAAACCAGTGGCATTTCATTTTCTCAAATGAAGGTGTACATTGAATTTCAGGGATGCTCTTGTTATTTGATGATTGTTCTTGTGCTTCGATCATATTGTCTCATCCTTTTTCCAAAGTAGCAGGACATTTTCTCTCCAAATATTATATTCATCTAAAACAGTGGAAGCTTTAACATTTGTAGTAGTGCCACAGAAAGCAGCTAATTCAATAAATTCCTGTATAAATGTTCTTTGGGGGAAAAAAAGTAAATGTAATCTACACGGAAAAGACGGCAATGATGTTAGAGTAAATTTTCCCATTAAATTTTCATAGTTTAGGCTTACTGGAGAATATTATTTAAGTCTCCAAGGGCAGATATATTTCTTGAAGACAGGTATTAAAATAAAGGTAATTAAATATATATATTTGGCTCTAAACCTATACTTGTCAAATGTAGTAGGCAAGAAGTTCCTAAAATTGATGCAAGCAAAAGGCTTTTCATTAGCATGGGCTTGGGGAGATGGACAAAGGTAAACAAGGCTTGTCTTGGTTTGTGACCTAGAGCAATTGCTATGACTAGAAGTCTGACTGTTCACTTAAGATAATGGCACTGAAGGTAAACATCCTGTCTCCTTATTAAAGCCAATTTACGACATGTAGCAACTAGGGGCCAGAAAACCAGGTTATTTAGTGGGTGTTAGAAATCACTGAGATTAAAAGTCAGTTTCCTAAAGGGTTATGTTAATACCATAAGGAGGAGGTTAGTTGACACCCTAAAATCATACTTACACTCTGACAGAGGTGTCTTGTTGATTCACTCTGTGACTTCATGTCATCGGTGTGGTATAGCTTCCAAATAAGAGGAGAAAGGCTAGCATGGTTTCTAGTATTAATTAAAGTGTGCTACTTACATATTGATTAAGTCCTTCCTGCACATTTATCCCTGGAAATGTCATCCTAGACTGCCTCCTGCCTCCCAATCACAATGGTTGTGGCAGTCATCCCAAGGGGGCATAATTACTTAGATGTGACTCTGGTTATTTCGGTGACAGTGGGATCCCCCTCTTTGGCAAAGCTATATTGAGTTTATGGCTAACCTTTGAAGCCTGGATTAGGTGCTCAGGTTGTTTGGGGAAGAAATCCAGGAATAGGATGTCAAAAACTAGGCAGTGTTTTTTGAGCTATAGTTCTTGGGCCATCTGCTTCAAAATCATATGGACCATGGACTATAGCTAACAGCAGTACTGTAATATTCTTGCATCATTGCCAAAGATGTATTGTGTTAATAATAGGGGGTATGGAAAAAATATGCCAATTATGTGCTATGGACCATACTTAGTGGCAATAGTCTGGTGATATTATCTCCTAATCTGCCACAGATGTTCCACAACGGTGTGCTGTGTTGGTGAAGGGATGTTGTATGGGAATTCCACACATGTGCATGAATGTTTTGTAAGTTTACAACTTCTGTAATAAATATATATATATATATATTTAAAAAGCACATTAGCAGGCAGTTGTGGGCACAATGTCAACAAATGTGGAAAACAAAACAGGATTAACAAATAAGGAATATCTGTAAAATTGTGATTTGGGGGGAAAATTAAATGGTTTCATGAAAAAGAAATCATATGGACCATTATGTAGAAATTGCAGATTTTTTTTTTTAAAGATTTTTAAAATTTATTACATATCCCCTCCTTTCTGGTTTTTCTTGCTGTGTTCATTCTTGCGTTCTTTCGTGTCTGCTTTTTTTTTTAACAAATCAATTTCATTGATACATATTAATAAAGCATAAATCCGTTCAAAATGTACAATCAATGGTATTCAGTATAATCACTTAGCTGTGCATTCATCACTCCAATCATTTTTAGAGCATTTTCATTATTCGAGTAATAATATTAATGATACTAAAAAACCAAACCAAACAAACAAAACTCATCACCTCTCAATCTCTCTATATTTCCCCTGCTGTACATAGCTACTATTCTGTTTCCTTTTCCCTAATATATTTGTATTTTGTAAAAGCAGTCTTATATAAGCAATATCACCCATATTTTTACATTACATGAGTGATATGTATATTACAATATCGCTATGTTATATAGTCCCATGTTACATTTTTTAGCTTTCCTTCTACTAATATAAATGTCCTCAGGCTTTCCCTTTCAACCATATCATACCCGTATAATAGCTCTGCTAGCCACAAACAGCATGATGCACTCTCACCATTTCCATTTATTTCCAAAGATTTACAAACCACCTTTTAGCTAATTTTACACAGATTAACCCTCAGCTCTCCATTCTCTAACCTCATTCTATTTTCTGGTGACCTATATTCTAATTATTAATTCCATGAGTTTACGTAATATATATGGTACATAATAGCACAATCATACAGTATTTGTCCTTTTGTGTCTGGCTTGCTTCACTCAACCTAATGATGTCCTTCAGGTTCATCCATGTAGTCATATGACTCACGACATCATTTCTTCTTAGCACTGCATAATATTCCATTATGTGTATACACCACATTTTGTTTATCCATTCATCATTTGATGGACACCTGGGTTGTTCCCACCTTCTGGCTATCATGAATAATGCCGCTATAAACATCGGTGTGCAGATGTCTATTTGTATCACAGCTCTCACTTCTTCTGGGTATATACCTAGCAATGATATTGCTGGGTCCCATGGCAATTCTATATTCAACTTCCTTAGGAACTGCCCAACAGTCCTCTACAGTGGCTGTGCCATTCTACATTCCTACCAATAGAGAAAAAGTGTTCCTATCTCTCCACATACTAGCCAACATTTACAGTTTTCCAACTTTTTAATAGCGGCCAGTTTAATAGGTGTGAAATGATCTCTCATTGTAGTTTTGATTTGTATTTCCCTAATCGCTAGTGATGTTGAACATTTTTTCATGTGTTTCTGTGCCATTTGTATTTCTTCTTTGGACAGTTGTCTTTTCAAGTCTTTTGCCCATTTTTTAATCGGATAATTTGTCTTTTTATTGTTGAGTTGTACGATCTCTTTATATATCAATGATAGCAAACCCTTATCAGATATGTGATTTCCAAATATTTTCTCCCATTGAGTCACCCTTTTGACACAGTCCTTTGAGGTGCAAAAAGTATTTAATTTTGAGGAGGTCCCATTTATTATTTTTAAAGAAACTACTGCCTACCATTAGATCTTAAAGATGTTTTCCTACATTTTCTTCTAGGAGTTTTGTGGTTGTTGTTTTATATTTAGGTCCTTGATCCATTTTGAGTTAATTTTTTTAATAAGTTGTGAGACAGAGGTCTTCTTTCTTTCTTTTGGATATGGCTAACCTGTTCTCCCAGCACCATTTGTTGAAAAGACTGTTCTGGCCCACCTGGGTGGGCTTAACAGCTTTGTCATAAATCACTTGACTGTAGATGTGAGGGTCTATTTCTGAGTTCGTGATTTGGTTCCATTGGTCAATCTGACTGTCTTTATGCCAGTACCATGCTGTTTTTTTTTTTTTTTACCACTGTAGCTAAGTAATATGCTTTAAAGTCAGGAAGTGAGAGTC
>PVKH010030345.1:0-12505 GCA_004027955.1 Chaetophractus vellerosus | reverse complement strand
ACCAAAGGCTGTCCACAGGAACTGCTTAGGGGACCTGCAGTCCAAAGGAGTGTTGGACATCCTCCAGGAGGGTAAGGGACAGAGAGATGAAGAAGCTGATATGAAAATCATGAGTTACTGACACCCACAGATGGGAACATGACCCATTCCCACCCTCAAGGGGTGAAACATTAAAGATCTGTGAAGAAATAATAACAATAGGCAAGAGAGAGAAACTGTCCATCACAATAAATTCACCAACATATCAGATGCCTAGACATCAGCAAAACATTACAAGCCATACTGGGAAACAGGAAGAGATGACCCAGCCAAAGGAACAAAACCAAATATCCTTAAATGAGTCAAGGTTTAAGACAATTAATCAATGATAATCACACTACTCTCTCAAATCAATTTAAAGAATTTAAAGAAAATATGACTAAAGACATGAAGGATATGCAGGAGACACTCGGTGGGCATAAACAATGATTTGATAGTCTACAAAGAAAAGTAGCAGACCGTATGGGAATGAAAGACATGATAGATGATTTTAAAAATCCGTTAGAGGGAGTTGGCAGATGTGGCTCATCTGCCATATGGAGGGACCTGGGTTCGCTCCCTAGGACCTCTTGGTAAAATAAAAATAGAAGGAGTGCAGGCGAGCAACCGGCCCACGCGCTCGCATGCGGCAAGCCAAGTTACTCGGCAAGATGATGACGCAGCAAGGGAGAGACGAAGGAGAGAGAAAGACAAAGGAGAGAGCCAAGACAAGACGTGCTGGAAACCAGGAAGTGAGGTGGCTCAGGTGGCAGAGTGCCTCTCCCACATCGGAGGTCCCTAGGATCGAATCCCAGTGAAGAGGAGGAGAAGGGTGAGAAGAGAAGGCAGGAAACAGACACAGAGGATCACCCAGCGAATGGACACAGACAGCAAGAGGGGTGGGGGATAGATTTAAAAAGTCAATAAATAAATAAGTCCTTTAAAATATACATTAGAGGCACATAAGAGCAGATTTGAACTGCTTGAAGACACAATTAGTGATTCTGAAGACAGAACATCTGAACTGGAAAAGATAGAAGGACAGAAAGAGAAGAGAATAGAAAAAAAGGAACAGGTTCTCAGGGAATTGTATGACAATGCAAAACTCAAAAACATACACATTATCAGCATTCCAGAAGGAGAAGAAAATGGAAAAGGGGCAGAAAGAATATTTGAGGAAATAATGACTGAGAACATCCCAACCCTTATGAAGCACATACATATCAATGTCCAAGAAGGACAGCACACACCAAACAAAATAAACATAAATAGAAATACTCCAAGACACCTACTATTTAGAATGACAACATCAGAGATAAAGAGAAGATTTTGAAAGCAGCAAGAGAAAAGCAAAGCATCACATCCAAGGGAAACTCAATAACATTAAGTGCTGATCTTGCATCAGAAACCTTGGAGGAGAGAGGAAAGTGGTATGATGTATTTAAAATATTGAAAGAGAAAAACTGCCAGCTAAGAATTCTGTGTCCAGCAAAATTGTCTTTTCAAAGAGGAGTTGAACTTCTTCACAGACAAACAAAAACTGATAGAATATGTTACCAGAAGACCAGAATTACAAGAGATACTAAAAGGAGTGCTGCAAACTGAAAGGAAAAAACAAAGGTGAGAGACATGGAGAAGAGTGTAGAAATGAAAAATATTAGAGAGTGTAAAAAGTAGACTATAGTATGATACAACAACTGAAATCCAAAGGTCAAAATGAATGAAGTAAGTAATGCCTTTAGAGTTATAACATTGAATGTTAATGGCTGGAATTCCCCAATCAAAAGACATAGATTGATAGAATGGATTAAAAAGTATGACCCTTTTATATGTTTTCTACAAGATACTCACCTCAGAAGTAACGACACAACATAGTTAAAAGTGCAAGGTTGGAAAACGATATCCCATGCAAATAGTAACCAAAAAAGAACTAGAGTAGCAATACTAATATTGGACAAAATAGATTTGAAATGCAAAACTGTTATAAGGGATGAAGAAGATCATTATATAGTAATAAAAGAGGCAATTCAACAAGAAGAAATAACTATTATAAATATTTGTGCACCTAACTTCAGTGCCCCAGTATACATGAGGAACAATCTGGCAAAGCTGAAGGGAGAAATAGATATCTCTACAATAATAGTTGGAGAGTTCAATATACTACTCTCAGTATAGGATAGAACATCAGACAGAGGATAAATAAAGAAACAAAGAACTTGAATAATATGATTAATGACCTAGACCTATCAGACATCTATAGAGCATTGCACCCCAAAACAGCGGGATGTACATTCTTTTCAAGTAGTCATGGATCCTTCTCCAAGATAGACCATATGTTGGGTCACAAGACAAGTATCAATAAATTTTAAAGTAATAAAATTATACAAAACACTTTCTCTGATGATAATCTAATGAAGCTAGAAATCAACAATGGACAGAAAAAGGGAAAATTCATAAATATATGGAGATTAAACAGCACACCCTTAAACAACCAATGAGTCAAAGAAAAAATTGCAAGAGTATTCAGCAAATGTATTGTGGTGAATGAAAATGAGAACACAACATATCAAAATTTAAGGGACATTGGAAAAGCAGTGCTGAGAGAGAAATTTATACCCTCAGTGCTAACATTAAAATAGAAGAAAGAGCTAAACATGATGATCTAACTGCACACCTGGAAGAACTAGGAAAAGAAGAGCAAACTAATCCCAAAGCAAGCTGAAAGAAAGAAATAGTAAAAATCAAAGCAGAAATCAATGAAATTGAGAACAAAAAAACCCCAATAGAATCAACAAAACTAAAATTTAGTTATTTAAGAAGAACAACAAAATCCACCAACCCTTAGCTAAGCTGACAAAGATAAAAGTAGAGAAGACACAATTAAATAAAATGAGAAATGAGAGGGGGGCATTACCACTGACCCCGTAGAAATAAGAGAGATCATAAGAAGATACTATGAACAACTGTGTACCATAAAACTATAAAATCTAGATGAGATGGAGAAATTCCTGGAAACACATGAACCAACTACACTGACTTTAGAAGAAATAGAAGAGCTCAACAAACCAATTACAAGTGAAGAGATTGAAACAGTTACCAAAAACCTCCCAAAGATGAAGTGCCAGGAACAGATGGCTTCACAGGTGAATTCTAACAAGCATTCAAAGATGAATTAATACCTATCTTGCATAAGCTCTTCCAAAAAATTGAGCAGGAAAGAATGTCTCCTATGAAGCCAACATCACCCTAATACCAAAACCAGATAAAGATATTATGAAAAAAGAATATTCCAGACCAATATCTCTAATGAATAATGGTGCAAAAAATCCTCAACAAATACTTGCAAACAGAATCCAAAAGCCCATTAAAAAAATTACACTCCACGGTCAAGTGGGTTTTACTCCAGGTATGTAACGGTGGTTCGGCACAAGAAAATCAATTAGTGGAATAAACCACAAAGATAAATTGAAGAAAGAAAATCACATGATCCTCTAGCTTGATGCAAAAAGGCATTTGACAAATACAGCACCCTTTCTTGATAAAAACACTCCCAAAGATAGGCATTGAAGGAAGCTTTCTCAATATGGTAAAGTGCATATCTGAAAAACCTATAGCTAGCATTATACTCAATGGTGAAAGACTGAAAGCTTTCCTGCTGAGATCAGTAGCAAGACAAGGATAGCCACTGTCACCATTATTATTCAATATTGTGCTAGACATTCTAGCTAGAACAATTAGGCTAGACAAAGGAATAAAAGTCACCCAAATAGGAAAGGAAAAGCTAAAACTTTCACAATTCATTGATGACATGATCCTATATCTAGAAAATCCTGAAAAATCCACAACTACTATAAAAAATAAATGTGTTCAGCAAAGTGGCGGGATACAAGGTTATAATGCAAAAATCAATAGCGTTTCTATACACTACTGATGAGCAATCTGAGGAGGAAATCATAAAAGAAATTCCATTTGTATTAGCAACTAAAATAATCAAATATTTAGGAATATACTTAACCAAGGATGTAAGGACCTGTATTCAGAAAATTACAAAACATTGCTAAAAAGAAACTGAGGAAGTCTTAAAAATTAGAGGGACAGTCCATGTTCATGGATTGGGATACTAGATATTGTTAAGATGTAAATTCTACCCATACTGATTTACGATACAATGCAATCCTAAGAAAAAATTCCAATAGTCTTTTGTGAAGAAATCAAAAAGCCAATACTCAAATTTATTTGGAAGTGGAACGGTCCCTGAATAGCAAAAAAAAAAAAAAAAAAAATGTCTTAAAAAAGAAGTTGGAGGACTCTCACTTCCTGATTTTACAGCACATTACTTAGCTACAGTGGTAAACACCTCATGGTACTGACATAAGGACAGACAGATTGACCAATGGAACCTAATCAAGAACTCAGAAATTGACCCTCACATCTACAGTCAAGAGATTTTGACAAGGCTGTTAAGCCCACCCAGCTGGGCTAAAACAGTCTTTTTAAGAATTGGTGCTGGGAGAACTGGATAGCCATATCCAAAAGAAAGAGGACCCCTATCTCACACCTTATACAAGAATTAACTGAAAATGATTCAAGGAAGTAAGTATTAAAAAAAAAAACACATAAAACTCCTAGAAGAAAATGTAGGAAAACATCTTCCAGATCTTATGGTAGGGGTTCATTTCTTAAATCTCACACCCAAAACTTGAGCAACAAAAGAAAAAAATAGATAAATGGGACCTCCTCATATTTGAACACTTTAGCACCTCAAAGGGTTTTGTCAAAAGGTTGAAAAGCTACCCCCACTCAATGGGAGAAAATATTTGGCAATCACATATCTGATGCTGGTTTAATATCCATGATATATAAGGAAATCATACAACTCAACAATAATAAGAGAAAGTATCTGATTAAAAAATGCACAAAAATCTTGAAAAGACTACTGTCCAAAGAAGAAATACAAATGGCAAAGAAACACATGAAAAATGTTCAACACCATTAGCAATTAAGGAAATGCAAATCAAAATCACAATGAGATATTTCACACCGGGTAGACTGGCCACTATTAAAAAGTCAGAAAACTGTAAATGTTGGAGAGGATGCGGGGAGATAAGAATGCTTATTCAGTGTTAGTGGGAATATAGAATGGTACAGCCACTGTGGAGGACTATTTTGCAGTTCCTAATTAATTTGAATATAGACTTGCCATGGGACCCAGCAATACCAGTGTAGATATATACCCAGAATAACTGAGAGCATTGACATGAGCAGATGTCTGCACACCAATGTTCACAGCAGCATTATTCAGGATAGACAAAAGTTGGAAACAATCCAGGTGTCCATCAACGGGTGAATGGATAAAAAATTGTGGAGTATACACACAATGGAATATTATGCAATGGTAAGAAGAAATGAAGTCGTGAAACATAATGCAACTTAGATGAACCTCAATCGAGGGCATAATGTTGAGTGAAGCAAGCCAGACACAAAAGGACAAATAGTATATGATTGCACTATTATGAACTAAATATATTATGTGAAATATAAATATATTATGTGAGATGTGAATATGGATAGAATTGCATATATAAGACCATTTTTCCTTGAAGCTGAACAAATGTAAGTTAATACTACACAATGCTAATATCAGACAATTGAAAACAGTATACCAAGTGAAGCAGACTAGATACAGAGTACTACATATTGTATAATTCCATTTATATAAAATGTAAATATAAACCAATTCATAAAGATGAAAGAAGATTAATTATTATGTACATTTGAGGAAGGAATGCTAAGGGGTTTGGAGTCTTTGTTTTTGGAGTAATGAAATTGTTCTAAAGTTTTTAAGATGATGTATGTACAACATTGTGATTATACTAAAAGCCACTGGCTATACACTTTGGATGGTATATCCAGAAAGAGCAGCTATATATAGTGGGGGAAGCAGAGAGAGAGAGAGGTGAGGAATTTTCTTGTTTGTTTGTCTGTTTTTTATTTATTATTAGTATCATTATTGAAATATTGAAAATGCTCCAATAATGATAGAAGTGATGAATGCACAACTATGTGATTACGGCAAATACCATTGATTATACACCTTGGATAAATTGTATACTTTATTAATATGTATCAATACAATTGATTTTAAAAATTATGAAATATGATCAAGTTGGTTTTATCCCATGTATGCAAGGGTGTTCAATACAAGAAAATCAATTAGTGTAATAAACCACATTAATAAATTGAAGATGAAAAATCATGATTCACTTGATTGATGCAGAAAAGGCATCTGACAAAGTATACCATCGTTTTTGAAAAATGCAGCCCACAAATTAGGAGTAGAAGGAAACTTTCTCAATTTGGTAAGTTATATATATGAAAAACCCACAGCTAGCATTATACAAAATGGTGAAAACCTGAAAACTTACCCGCTGAGATCAAGAACAAGACAAGGATAGCCCCCTGTCAACCTGATATTCAATTTTGTGCTAGGAGTTCTATCTAGAGCACGTAGTCAAGAAAGAGAAATAAAAGAAGTAATAGACTCACTATTTGCTGTCAATATAATACTATATCTAGAAAATCCTAAAAAAAATCCACAAAAAAGTCATTAGATCTAATAGATGAGTTCAGCAAAGTGGCAGGATACAAGATTCATATGCAACAACTAGTAGCATTTCTCTATACTACTGTTGAGCAATTGAGGAAGAAGTGAGAAAATAATTCTATTTACTATAGTGACTAAAAGAAAAAAAATATTAAGGAATAAACTTAACCAAGACATAAAGGGCCTATATTCAGAAACTATAAAACATTGCTAAAATAAACCAAAGAAGAGCCAAATAAATGGAAGGACATTCTGTGTTCATGGATTGGAAGACTAAATATTAAGTTTTCTATTCTTTCCAAATTGATTTACCGGTTCAACACAATCCCAATAAATGTCCCAACAGCTTTTATTTTTTTTTTCAGAAATGGAAAAGGTGATTATTAAATTTATTTGGAAGGATAAGTATCACTGAATAGCCAAAAATATCTTAAAATAGAAGAAGAAAGTTGGAGGACTCTCAATTCCTGATTTTAAAGCATATTACTGTACCTATGATGACCCTTCCCTGCTATATTTGCTACTCCCCCTAAATTCCAACCATTATAGATTCAACCACTGTGGTGCAAAGCATCTGTGGTAGGGAGAAATGTGGGAAAGGGTAGACCTGGGGCATGCTTTGATGGAACATGAATGTATTCATCTTGGCATAGGATGTTATATCAGTGGGTGGAGACCCACATAATAAACAAGAAAATATTAAACTCCCATCCTGAGGAGTCCTGCTACATTCTCAAATAGAGGGGCAAGAACCTCTCAAGTACATTGGCATTGACTAATAAAATAAAACAGATCAGGGGGCCGGCTGTAGCCCAGTTGGTAGGGCACCGGTTTACCACATGGGAGGCCCCGGGTTCGGTCCCCGGGGACTCCCCAAATGGGCAGACCACCTTGAGAAGGCAAGCTTACATGGGCGTGGCATGCTGCCGCGGTCACAGGCAAGGCCGCACGGTCAAAGGCAAGCCCCCAACGAGCAAGGGCAAGCCCCCGCCAGCAGGTGGGCCGCTGTGCTGGTGAGCTGACTCGGCAGGTCGCCCAAGCAGGGGGAGTCAAGCAGACACAGAGGAACGCAAAGAAAAATGAGCACTGCAAGAACAAGCGGAAGGGGGGGGGGTGTATAATAAATAAAAAAATAAATCTTTAAAAAAAATAAAAATAAACAGACCAGTATGTCAAGCCTTCAGTATTAATGCATGTAACTATGAACATTATTCTTCAAAAATTGAAACTTTGCAGTTGCCATAGGTTCTGGGGGGAGGAGGATGAAAGAATGAGTGGAATATAAGGAATTTTGAAATCAGCGTTCCATCAGTAGGGCTTACCTTGGAATATAAGATAACCTATCTCCCCAATGTATCAGAGATAAACTCATTTATAATTTTTCACGCATAGTTCTTCTGCCCCTTTTATTTGAACCTATCATTAGCATAATACCCATTAAATATGTGTCCCAGAGACTTAAATCTTCCAACTGTTCATACACACGCTGAGCCCTGAATCTCAGCAGAGTTGCAGCCAACAGCTACTCTCCAGTTCATTGGATTCACCCAGGACAAATTTTTAAAAGATGATAATAGACAACACTCATGCCAAAAAACATAGTGTATCTACAACTGCAAAAAAAGTCAGTGCCATCCATCTGCCCCATGTGATGTAAGACCCCTCTCAATCAGAAGCAGAGTGGGCATCACTATGCCAAAATCCTCAAAATTGAGGAATGAACAAACATAAAGGGAGAATCCAACTCGGACTAAAGTAGAGTTATTATTATTCTAATAGTGGAAGATCTTGTAAAATTGATATAAACTCAATGGTAACAAGAGATTCTGAGGGGAGGGTGAGGGAAGAAGAGGTGTACCATGGAACATTTGGGGGGACATTGGAATTTTTCTGCATGATATTGCAATGATGGATACAAGCCATGGGACATTTTCTCAACACCTATAAAATTGTGCTGTGCAAAATGTAAACCATGTTGTTAATGGAGAATATTGTGTGAGGGGGGGTGGGTGTGGTATATGAGAATCTCCTATATTTTCTATTTAAGATTTATGTAATCTTAAGTGTCCTTAAAAATAAAGAAGGAAAAAAAAAAGGAAAAAAAAATAAAGAAGAAAATAAAGCATATCACTTAATTACAGTGTTAAAAAAAACAGCATGGTACAGGCATAAAGATAGACAGATTGACCAATGGAATCAAATTTAGAAGAATTTAGAAATAGACCCTTACATCTAAGATCAGGTGATTTCTAACAAGGCTGTCAAACGATCCATCTGGGTCAGTCTGGTGCTGGGATAACTGGATATCCATATCTAAAAAAGAAAAACAAAGAGGACCCCTATCTCACACCTTACACAACATTAACTCAAAATGGATCAATGACCTAAATATAAAAGCTACAACCATAAAAACTCCTAGAGGAAAATATAGGGAAACATTAAGATTTTGTGGTAGACTATAGTTTCTTAAACCTTACACCCAAAGCACAAGTAACAACATCAAAATATAGATAAATGGGGCCTCCTCAAAATTAAATACTTTTGTTCTTCAAAAGACTTTGTTAAGAAAGTAAAAAAGCAGCCTAATAAATGAGAAAAAATATTTTTAACCACATGACCTATTAGGGTTTGATATCCACATTATAAAAAGAAATCATACAACTCAATGATAAAAAGTCAGGCAATCCAATTAAAAAATTGGCAAAGACTTAAATAGACATTTTTCCATACAGGAAATAAAAATTTCCACAATATACATGAAAAAATGTTCAACATCACTATTTATTAGGGAAATGCCAATCAAAACTGCAATGAGATACCATTTCACACCATATAGAATGGCCATTATTTAAAAAAAAAAAAACAGAAAACTACAATTCCTGGAGAGGACTTGGAGAAATAAGAACTCTCCTTCACTGTTGGTGGGAGTGTAGAATGATGCATTCTCTGTGGAAGACAGTTTGGCGTTACCTCAAGAAGCTGAATATAGAACTGCTGTATTATCCAGGATTCCCTTTACTAGAAATATATTAAGAAGAACTGAAAGCAAGGATGCAAACGTGACATTTGCACACCAATGTTAACAGTAACATTATTCACAATTGCTAAAATATGGAAACAGCCTAAGCGTCCAGCAACCAATGAATGGATAAACAAAATGTGGTATGTACACACAATGCAATATTATTCAGCTATAAGAAGAAATGAGATCAGATGCATATGACGATATGGATGAACCTTGAGGATATTATTTTGAGTAAAATAAGCCAGACTCAAAAGGACAAATATTGTATGGTCTCGATAATATGAGCTAAATACGATGAGTAAACTCACAGAAGTAAACTCTAGAGTATATGTTACTAGGAGATGCAATATGGGTTGAGAATGGGAGCTGATGCTTTACATACACAGAATTTGTAATAAAGTTTATTATAAAACTGTTGAAATGAGGAGAGTTGATGGTAAAATAGTATAGTGCTTATAAATAATACTACTGGTATATAAATGTGATTGTGACTAAAAGGGATAGTCTGTAGACATAAATGTCAACTGAACGGAAGCTAGAGAATAATCTAGGGAATGCGTAACAGTGATTTTGGTCATGGAATGTTCTCTCAGGGGCTATAATGAATATATAATACTATTACAAGGTGTTAATAATTGAGTGGGTTGAGGGAAATATAGTAAATGTAAGATACCGGCTCTAGTTAGTAGAAACATTTTGATGATGGTCTTTCACTATAACAAATGTTTCACAACAATGCAAGGTGTTGATGGTGGGGTGATGTGTGGGAACCCTGTATGGTGATATGAATGTTTTGTAAGTTTGCAACTTTTACTATACACTTGTTGTTTATGTATGTCCATATGAATGATATACTTCAATAAAATTAATAAGAGAAAAAAAAGAATATTAAGCATGTGTCCGAGTGTGACCAAGAGCTGTATAAAAAAGGACAGTTTCCTGCCAAGCTGAGGTAGATACATTAGACCAACGAAAGACTCAGACAAGTCCACCTTGGTGAGTAATGAGAATTTATTTTCGGTGCTTGTGTGGGGCCCTCTTCCTTGGCAGCAGGAGGAATGATGGCACTTCTAAGGCTTAATATCTGCACTCACTGCCTGAGGAGAGAGGCCTTTTATTGGGCATCTTTTTTTTAAATACTTATCTTTAAAGATCTAGTTTACATACATGTTACATAAAAGTATAGAAGATTCCCATATGCCCTATTCCCTACTCCTCCCACACATTCCCACAATAACAACATCCTTCATTAGTGTGGTACATTTGTTACAATTGATGAACACATATTGGAACACTGACACTAAGTGTGGATTATTGTTTATACTCTGTCCCACACAGTTTTGTAAGTTATGACAAATTATATAATGGTCTGTATCCATCATTGCAACATCATTCAGGACAATTCCAATGTCCCAAAAATGCCCCATATTACACCTGTTTTTCCCTCTGGCTCTCCTCAGAAACTCCAATGGCCTTTGCCTCCACATCAATGATAAAAGTTCTCCCATTGCTAGAATCACAATGAGCCTATAGTAGAATACCAGTAATTCTACTCTAGTCCATCGTTCATTCCACAATCATGAAGGGTGCAGATGGGGGAGGGGAAAAGAGCTTTCCAAGGAGGGCAGTGAATTGCCTAGGAACCAAAAGGACAGGAAACAGATTCTAATGGAACAGATGATTTTTGGCAAGGCAGGAAAGGTTTTCTGATATAGACATGATTAAGAGAAGATCTATTGACCAGTTTACAACCAGTTCCTGAGCCTTGCTTTTTTTTTTTTAACTATTTAGCGATTCTGCTATTATTTGGAGTGGGGGAAAGAAGTAGATGGACTGGAGGAGAAAATATCAAATATGTTTGAGTTGTGTGTGTGTGTGTGTGTGTAGCCATAGAAACCAGAGGAGAAAATGTCCTGGGGAAAGTTAGCATGTTCATAGTTGTTTCCTAGAATTTATCATATACCATCATGATTAAACGTTTATTAACCCAACTCCAATATTGGAAAAATTTGAAGGGAGATATCATGACCACTGTTTTTGGTTGTTTTTGTTGTTGTTCAATTAAGAGCATAGCATGATTCCACATACATTAGAGACATATAACAGTGCTTTTGAAAGAAGAAAGGAAGGAGAGAAGCAAAGGAGAAAGAAAAAAAGTCGGCCAAATAAAAATCTTGCTAAAGGACAATAACCTGGATACAGCTCATCATACTAGGCCTCGAAGATATGCATTGGGATTGGTCACACTCAGAATATTACTAACTTCACTAAAAGTATTTTAGGAAAATAAAAATGGGAAGAGTGAGACTGAAGGAGACCAAAAGAACAATATTGTATATTATATATTATAAACGGGTATTTATGGAAACAGAAAGAAGAAGTAAGAGGGATATTTATTTGAAGGAAATGAAATTTGCATAGAAACAGGTCTGTGTTTAAGTGGAGTTTAGTTTTTTGCAACAAGGTGAGCAACAGAAGAACTCAGCTTATTCAAAGAAAACTTGTGTGCATGAATTTCTCTGCAGTTAGCCTGTGGGGAATGATAAAAGAAGAGAGTGAGAGATTCCTGCAAGTGTAGGAATTATTTCAGGGATTTTAGTTTTATGTATAAACCCAAGAGGACTGATTAAAGTCTTCTGATTCCCTGTTGGCCTTGACTAGTGCCCAGGAAGATCCTCCATCCTGAGGTCATAACTCCTCCTCCTTCTTCACACAATCATCTTGGAACATAAAACTGGTGCTAGCATCTTTGTTCTCCAATTTGAGCTAAACAAATGTCTACTTTATCCAACAGTGACAGACACCTTGCTATGAGTTGGATAGAGGATCAACACTTAAACATGATGGAAAGACTTGTG
>PVKH010030344.1:0-12504 GCA_004027955.1 Chaetophractus vellerosus | reverse complement strand
GTGGTGGCTTTTTGCCTTGCCCACGGCGGCTCCGGCCCACCCACGGCAGCTTGCCTTTCTCAAGGCCGTCTGCCCGCTCGGAGAGGTCCCCGGGAACCGAACCCGGGCCCGGGGCCTCCCATGTGGTACACCGGCGAGCTCTTTATCCACTGAGCTATCTAGCCGGGCCCTTGAGCATTCTTAGATCACCCATACCATCAGCAAGTTCCAGTGCTGACCGTGTATCCTCTGCACCTCATTCTACTGGTTGCCAGACATGAAAACCTCTCTGTATAGCCCCTGACATGGTTTCGGGCCACTGTGCCTGGAGTGACCACCTTTGAGGTTGCTCACATGGAAGGGTAAAGAGAGTAGCAGGCAAAGGACCCACAGTCCTGGAGACCACAGAGGAGGAAGGTAGAGTGGAGGAGGTCCTGGGACCTAATCTACTTACCCCTGCATGCTCTATAAGCACTTTTGCAGCCATGGGAACCTATGGGAAGAGCAAGACTGTGAAAAGGATGTCACCACATGGGACCCCAAATGCTCATCCAACACCCTTCAATCTGCCCAAGTCTGGAGTAAGAAGACACTGACTGTCTTAACACCTGGGCCTTGGCCCACAGTGATGCCTCTTATGAGCTGTGGGACCTTAAACAACTAATTAACCTCTCTGTGTCCTCACTGTTTGTCATCTGTAAAATGGGGATTAAAATAGTAACCAAGAGGGAACGGGTATAGCTTAGTGGTTGAGCACCAGATTCCCATGTACGAGGTATGGGGTTCAATCCCCAGGACTTCCTTAAAAAAAAAAAAAAAAAAAAAGAGGTAACCCCCAATAAGGCTTTTGTTTCTATCAAAGAGTACATGTGCTAAGTAACATGTACTAAGTAACAACTTTCACTCTTCACATAACTAACGCTTTTATCAATGTTTTCGGTGCAAATGGACTGTGTCACTTTAAACAATTGGATATTTTGTAACATGCCTTTTAATTATTTAGGAGAGTATGATTTTTAAGACGTTTGATTTTAGCAGTT
Source organism: Chaetophractus vellerosus (assembly GCA_004027955.1). Classification (NCBI taxonomy): domain Eukaryota; kingdom Metazoa; phylum Chordata; class Mammalia; order Cingulata; family Chlamyphoridae; genus Chaetophractus; species Chaetophractus vellerosus. The sequence continues at coordinate 11,485 of PVKH010030344.1, read as the reverse complement.
TAATATTTATACTTAGCAATATATTAAGATAAGATAATATATTAAGATTAAATGTTTGCATAAATTTTGCATATTAAATTAATTGCTAATTTTATTTGTCTCTATATGCTTATTAGAGGGATTTTGATCACTCATGCTTAAATGAGAACTTGTCTCAAAACTGCCCAAGTTAATAACCCAGGTGTTTTGGCTGGGGGAGTCTATGTAGACAGGAGTCATTTGAGCGACCCAAAGGCCTCCTACATGCACCCCAGAAGGTCACCCTGCCGGGGGCCCTTCCATTAGAGCCTGCCCAGAGGGCAGGGGTCCTTACTCAAATGTACCTTATCTGGGGCAAGGCTGCTTCAGGAGCCTGGATAGCCTGTCCTATTCTCCATAGAAAAAGACAAGAGCCAGCTGAGCCTCAAGTGCAACCTATTGCACCCCATACCTTGGTCACCATCACAGGCCCAGTACCTTATAACCTATAACACTGCTGTCCTGGAGACACAGGCCAGAGCCACTCTGAACCAAAGGAATCCACTGCAAACTCCAGGCCTTCTGATCCCTCCCCTCACCATGGGGCCCATGGGAAATAAAATCTTTAAGATCCTCCTTCCTAAATATAAGCCCCATGCCTTGCCCTGCTCCAGGCCATCACCCACTAGCCCTTGGATATCAACACCCATGGCTCCTCCCCAGAACTCCAGACATGAGTGTTCAGAAGTCCATGTGAAACACCACTCCAGGGACATCTCAGAATCACCATGTCCAAAACCAACTCCTAATCATCCCCATGCAATGTGCTCCCTGTGCCACTTCCTCATCTCCATCCTTCCAGGTATTCAGGGAAAAAAAATAAACCAAGATGATTCTTTTACTACTTTCTCTTCCAGCCTCATGATGCAGCAGGATCCTGCCTGTTCAAGTTTTTAAATCCACGGGAGATGGCATCACTCCTTCCACCTCTACTGCCAGTATGGTTAGTCCCCACCTGGGGTTCTCCAGTAGACTACAGTATTGGTCTTCACAGGTCTCCCCGCCACACCTATCAACCTGTTTACCCCTCGCAGCGTTCGGGAAATTTCAGGAAACACAGATGGAGTCCCTCTGTTCACAACCAGCGAGGGTCCAGCGCCCTCAGAGCAGGCTCCGCCGCGCAGGCTGTCATTCCACGCGTGCCTCGTCCCCTCACTACCTGCTCTCTGTAGACATCAGATGGTCCTGTCTGAAGACCTGGCGAGGTCGCACCCCGAGCCTTGGCACCTGCTGGGCTTTCTAACTGGAACACTCTCCAGACCCCCTCACACTGGGTGAATGGGCCCCACACGGCCTGGAACGCCGCCAGGCCTGCTCCGCAGTGACCTGAGCGTCACACGCCTCAGGAGGGCCTTCAGGATTCGCATGGAGGGGTCGGGCCGAGGGGGGTCCTGGGGGACACAGCACTCACCAGCTCGGCTCCCGAAGAGCCGCGGGCAACACCGGAAGCTGTGGGCGGAGCGAACCGGTCAGGACCGGGCCAAACGTTCCCGACCCAGCCCGACCCACAGGCGGGGACACCCCAGGATCCTCGGGCCCCCACTCCCGCCTCCTCTCGCGCCTTCCCGCTCCCATCACCTCAGGGCCGGGGAGAGCTCGGGAGCCTCTCCAGAGAGCGAACGCCCCCACCAGAAACCAAAATAATCGCCGCGAGGATGAGGCAGGAAGTCCCGCCCAGAGGCGTTTCACGCGCGATAACTTCCGTTTTCATTGGCTGAGTCGGGCCGCGTGGCCCGTCGCCGTCTGGGTAGTGTAGTCCAGCTGCGCTAGAGTTTGAGGAGAGCGAGCTGTGGAGATGGAGATGGCGAAGTAACCAGGAACCACAAGGGTCACGATCTTTTGGCGGTATCTCACGGAGACTATTTTCCTTATTTTAGATGTTCCTGGGCTTCACTTTCCCTGTGCAGGTGATGCATTATCTGGAATGCACAATTCTTTCGTGGCCACCCTAAGGCAGTAAGTATCCTTAGGCAGAGCCAGATATACTTTTAGAAATTTTCCTTGTCCCGGGGACACCCAGTTTCAAGACAAAGGATGATGATGTAATGCCAGGTATGCGTAAAGAAGCAAAAACCTTGAATTCTGGAAGTGCAAGGGTCAGGACACCTAAGCATCTCACTCTCGCACTCCACACCCCTTCTGGCCCTTTCCCATGTCAAGGGCCCAACAGCTGGATCAGCAGGACATTAGGTTTCAAATCCATGAGCCAATATTTCTCTCCCACAGATTTATCTCCTTCATCTGCCCTTACTTTTCTACATATAAATTCGTCCCATGTGGGTGGGATTCTGGCCTGTCTTTGAAACCAGGCAGCTTTTGATAAAAGAGACATCAAAACTTTATTCTGTTTTATCTCCCTATGACTGACTCTAGTCCTTTCATGTACATCCTCATTTCCTTTCATCTGTGGGCTAACTTCATCATGTGCTTCAGGTGGCTTATGAAGACAAGAGATGATGTAGAATTGACCTTTTCCTGGAACAAGCTGTTGGGTACTACCTCATTCTGGAAAGGAAGAGGGTAATCACCATAGGGGTTGAGAAGATAGGAGGACATTAAGATACATTGATAGACCAAGTGTCTCTGTCACTCCACAATGACCATGGTTGGTTCCTCATTCATCCTCATTCATCATTACTTAGATCAGGCAGCAGTGTGGCATGTGGGAGGGACTGAGGGGAGTCTCAGGAGAGATGGACCCATGGACAAGAGAGGGATGACTTGGAGATATAATCCAACCTTCTTAAGACAAGCACAGGACAAGATAGATAACTCACTTCCTTGAAAACAATTCCCAGAAGACTCTATCATGGATTATTCACCCAATGAGTTACTTATAACCTGTGGAATAAACTGACCACCATGACATGAATTTTGGTGACACAATCTAATAACCATGTTAGAGAATCTAGTGGTAGCAAGATATATACAATATGATACAACCTATACAAAATTCAGATTCTGGCAATATTAAGCAATATATCATCTAGAGAATATATGTATGTGGTAAACGATGAAGACATCAAAGGCATTGTGTTAGTTTCCCAGTTGCTAAAACACATCCATAGAATGAGATGGCTTAAACAATGGAAATTTCTTGGCTCATGGTTTTGAGGCTAGGAAAGTCTAAAATCAAGGCATCAGCAAGAGAATGCCTTCTCCCAGAAGACTGTGATGATCTGGTTTTGCTGGCTGCTGACAATCCTTGCATCCTTGGCTTTTCTGTCACCTGGCAATATACATAGTGACATCTTCTCCTTCCTCTTCTTGGTTCTGTAACTTCCATCTTCTTGCTTTTCCCATGGCTTTCTCTTTATAAAGTCTCCATTAAGAGGATTTAGACCTACCCTCATTCATCTGGGCGACACCTTAACTAAAAATACCATCTTCAAAATGGGTTCACACACACAGGAATGGAATGGAATAATATTAAGAACATGTTTGAGGGGCCAGCTGGATAGCCCAGTGGATAGGGTGCCGGCATACCACATGGGAGGCCCTGGGTTTGGTTCCCGGGGACCTCTCCTAGCGGGCAGACCGCCTTGAGAATGGCAAGCCGCCATGGGCGGGCCGGAGCCGCTGTGGGCAGGGCAAGAAGCTGCCACGGACAGGGCAAGAGCCGCCACGGGCAGGGCAGGTCACCCGCGGATGGAGCGCAGCCAGCCACCCGCGAACTGAATCAAGCGCCGGCCGTGAACGGATGCAGAGACCGCCCACAAGCGGGGAAAGCCGCGCCTGCGCAGTGACCACTCTCGGCGCGTCGCCACAGCGGGGGGGAAGGGGAGATATGTAATAAAATAAATAAATCTTTAAAAAAAAAGAACATGTTTGAGCCGAAAAAAAAAAAAAAAACAACAACATGTTTGTTTCTGGGTATATAATTCAACCTACCAGAGGTATGAATATCAAAATATCAGGTGAGTGTTCGAGGGAGGGAGATGTGAGGGTTATCACAAGAGGGGACACCTAAGAAACTTGATATACTCTTTAACTTGGATGGTGGTTTCACAGGTGTTTTCTTTTCTTTTTTTTTTAAAATCATATATCTCTTATGGAGTGCTACTGAATGTGTGACAGTTTTTAAAATAAAGGAAAAAAGGCCAAGTAGACAGTTTAATTTTGTCACAGGAATAGACAAATGGTTTGTCTTAGAGTTAAACAGACTCATGTATGGTATGTCAAATAACTTGACCAGTAAGAAAGATCAGACTATTTAATCACTTGTTTTAGGTAAAATGATTGTCAACATTGCAAATAAATTCCCTTATAACCAAATCTTATTACATACAGAAGCTATTTTCTTAAAAGATGTGTATTTTTTGTCTTTTTTTTTTTTTTTTTTACAAAACCTTTATTATTTACACTTGGCTCATGGGTTGTTAGAAGGCTGCAAGGAAGCTGGTCAAAAAGATCTCTCTCAGACCTCTGGGAAGATGGTTGGGCTGGAAAGACAAGGGACTGTCTCCTTTTCCAGAAAAATAGCTAGAGGACAGGCTGAAATGGCCTGGAAAAAATCTTCTAGGATTTAGGACACCAGGTGAAGGCTGGACACCACCCAGAAGAGAAAGGGACAAAGGAAAAGAATCATGATGTGAAAACTGTGATTTAAAATCAGCAGGTCCAGCTGTAGCCCAGTTGGTAGGGTGCCGGTTTACCACATAGGAGGCCCCAGGTTTGGTTCCCGGGGCCTCCTCGAGTGGGCAGACCACCTTGAGAAGGCAAGCCACCGCGGGCAGGGCAAAGCCCCCGCAGGCAGGCAGGCCACCGTGCGGTGAGCTGACTGACTCGGCGGGTTGCCGCACTGGGTGGCGGGGGACAAACAGACACAGAAGAACGCAAGAATGAACACAGCAAGAACAAGCAGAAGGGGGGGGGTATGTAATAAATTTAAAAATAATAATTAATAAATAAATAAAATCAGCAGCTGGTACTGTTGGCACAATCTCCCACACAAAAGACATTTTAGAATTCTCAGACCAGGGGGTCGGCAACAGAGAAAGGGGGCTTCAGGGATCCACTGCCCCAGGAAAGGAGAGAGAGAGGGACACAGCCTAAGGCTGACTCAACTTTTGACCCACAAATTTGGTCGGCTGTGTCCCACCAAACCTTCCAGGCCAGGTGGGGCTGCACCATTGTTTGCCCTGGGAGCCAGCATGGGACTAAAGAGATCTGACTCTCTCAATATCCCTCTCTTCTAACTGGGACTGATTGTTGAGGATGCACCTCCCTAGGAAAGAAGACAAAAAGGGAAACAGCCTAAGTCTGACACAGTTTTTGACCCAAAAATTTGGTCTGGTGTGTCCCAGGAGCCCTTCCAGGCTGGGGGGCCACACCATTGTTTGCCTTGGTAGTAAGCTTGGGACTAAATGTATCCAGGAAAAGAGATCCAAACCTCCAACCTCCCTCTCTACTAACCGGGACTGATTGTTGAAAGCACAGAGGGGAGTGGAATTATTTCCTGTGCAGGAAAAGGAAGGGGTTGGCCAGCAAAGGCTGGAGAACAGTGTGAGAAAGTTTGAATTAATAAGGCTCTACCATATTCATCCGGTCCCTGTTGCAGCAAACACGCTCTGACCAGGCATTGAAATGAGAGGGCTTCCAAAGACCACCACCTGCTGGAAGACCATGGAAGTGCACATGAGAAAATTAAAGGTAAGCAAGCAAGAAAGCTTTTTTGGCCTTTATAGCCTCCCTCACCAAAGCCCTAGCAAGTGTGTCTGCAGCAATTACTGGGTCCAGAGACCAGTTTTGAGCAAATAACAGGGATAATCCTAATATTCCAGGTTGAACCAAGAATCAAAAAGCAGCAGTAACACACAGCCTCCCACCACTAAATCCCTATGAAAGAGAGAGAATTGAGTATATGAGTAAACTACCATTCTAATCAGATGTCTAGACATCAGCAAAAAAATTATGAGGCATACTAAGAAAATGGAAGACATGGCACAGGAAAAGGAATGCATCAACGCCCCAGAAGAGATGCAGGATTTAAGGCAACTAATTTACAAAATGCACACAAATTTCCAAAATCAAATCAATGAGTTGAAAGGCAATATGGCTAAAGAGAAAAACAACATCAAGAAGACATTGAGTGAGAACAAAGAAGAATTTGAAACCCTGAATAGAAAAGTAACAGAGATCATGGGAATGAAAGACACAATAGGTGAAGTCAAAAACACATTAAAGATATACAACAACAGACTTGAAATGAAAGAAGAAAAAATAAGTGATACTGAAGACAGAAGAGCTGAAATTGAAAGAGAAAAGAACAGAGAGAAAAGAATGGAAAAAACTGAGAAGGGGCTCAGGGAGTTGAATGACAACATGAAACACACAACATATGTGTCATGGGAGTTCCAGAAGGAGAAGAAAAGGAAAAGGGGGAAGAAAGAGTATTTGAGGAAATAATAGCTGAAAAATTCCCATCTCTCATGAATGAAATGAACTTACATGTCCAAGAAGTGCACTGTAACCACAATGAGAATAAATATGAATAGACCTACGCAAAGACACATATTACTCAGAATGTCAAATGTCAAAGATAAAGAGAAAATTCTGAAAGCAGCATGGGAGAAGCAAACCATCACATAAAGGGACATCCATTAACACTTAGTGTGGATTTCTTATCAGAACCCACCGAAGTGAGAAGACAGTGTCATGATACAATTAGGATACTGAATGAGAAAAACTGCCAGATGAGAATCCATTACCCAGCAAAATCACCCTTCAAATATGAAGGTGAGTATAAAATATTCACAAGCAAATAGAAACTAAGAGAGTTCATTAAAAAGAAACCACCTTTGCAGGAAATATTAAGGAAGCTTTAGAGCCTGAAAGAAAAAGACAGGAGAGAGAGGCTTAGAGGAAAGTATAAAAGAAAGAATAGCAGAAAGGATAAGCAAAAGAATAAAAAGACAGATGAAAGTATGATACGGGGGCCGGCCGCATAGCCCAGTGGATAGGGTGCCGGCATACCACATGGGAGGCCCCGGGTTCGGTTCCCGGGGACCTCTCCTAGCGGGCAGACCACCTTGAGAAGGGCAAGCCGCCATGGGCGGGCCAGAGCCGCCATGGGCAGGGCAAAAAGCTTCCACGGACAGGGCAAAGCCGCCACGGGCAGGGCAGGTCACCCGCGAATGAAGCACAGCCAGCCACCCATGAACTGAAGCAAGAGCCGGCCGTGAATGGAAGCAGAAGCCGCCCACAAGCGGGGCAAAGCCGCGCCTGCGCAGTGACCAGTCTCGGTGTGTCGCCGCAGTGGGGGGGAGGGGAGATATGTAATAAAATAAATAAATCTTTAAAAAAAAAAAGAATGTATGATACGGTATGTGAAAACCAAAGAATAAAATGTAGGAAGTAAATAATGCATTTATATTAATATCATTGAATGTGAATGGACTAAACTTCCCAATCAAAAAATATAGGCTGACAGAATGGATAAAAAACATGAGCCATCCATATGCTGCTTACAAAAGTTTCATCTTAGACCCAGGGATACAAACCAGCTGAAAGTGAAAGGTTGGAAAAAGTTACTCTGCACAAATAGTAACCAAAAAAGGAGCAGGGGTAGCTAACTAATATTGGACAAAATAGACTTTAAATGCAAAAAAAGTTATAAGAGATACAGAAGACAATTATATATTAATAAATATCTATGCACATAACCAGGGTGCCCTAAAATACATGAGAAACACTCTGGCAAAACTGAAGGGGGAAATAGACATCTTTACAATAATCATTGGAGACTTCAACACACCACTCACATCATTAGATAGAACAACTAGACAGAAGATCAACAAGGAAACAGAGAACTTGAACAATATGATAAACAAGTTAGCCCTAACAGACATATATAGAACATTGCATTCAAACTCAGTGGGTTATACAGTCTTCTCAAGTGCCCATGGATCTTTCTCCAGGAGAGACCACATGTTAGGGCACAATGCAGCCCTCAATAAATATAAAAAGATTGAAATTATACAAAGCACCTTCTCAGATCATAATGGCATGAAACTGGAAATCAATAATAGACAGGAAAGAGGTAAATTCACAAATATGTGCAGGCTAAACAACACACTCCTAAATAATCAGTGAGTCAAAGAAGAAATTGCAAGTGAAATCAGTAAATATATTGAGAAAAATGAAAACAAGAACACAACTTATCAAAACTTATGGGATACAGGGAAGGCAGACTTGAGAGGGAAATTTATAGCCCTAAATGTGTTTATTAAAAAAGAAAGAGCTAAACACAAAAATTTAACTGAACAACTAGAGAAACCAGAAAAAAACAGCAAACCAGTACCAAAGCAAGCAGAAAGAAAGAAATATTAAAGTTTAGAGCAGAAATAAATGAAATTAAGAACAACAACAACAGAGAAGTTCAACAAAACCAAAAGTGGTTCTCTGAGAAGATCAATAAAATTGACAAACCCTTAGCTAGTCTAACAAAGAAAAAGAGAGAAGATGCAAATAAATACAATCAGAAATGAAAAGGGGGAAGTTACAACTGACTCCACAGAAATAAAAAGGATCATAAGAGGATATTATGAAAAACTGTATGCCAACAAAACTAGACAACCTAGATGAAAATGTCAAATTCCTAGAAATGCACAACCATACTACACCGATGCTGCAAGAAATACAAGAACTTAGCAAACTAATCACATTTAAAGGATTGAAACGGTCATTAAAAATTTCCCGGGGGCTGGCTGTAGCCCAGTGGATAGGGTGCCAGTTCACCACATGGGAGGCCCCGAGTTTGGTTCCCGGGGGCCTCTCCGAGTGAGCAGACTGCCTTGAGAGGGCAAGCTGCTGTGGGCAGGGCAGAGCCGCTGTGGGCAGGGCAAAGCCACCACGGGCAGGGCAAGTCGCCCACGAATAGAGCAGAGCTGCCCGCAAGCGGGGCAAGCCAACTGCGTGGTGAGCTGACTCGGCGCATTGCCGCAACGGGGGGAGACAAAGCAGACACAGAAGAATGCAATAAAATAAAATAAAATAAAAATGGACACAGCAAGAACAAGCAGAAAGGGGGGGATAGGTAACAACAACAACAAAAAATTTCCCAATAAAGAAAAAGTACAGGACCAGATGACTTCACAGGTGAATTCTACCAAGCATGTTGAAAAGAATTAATACCAATCCTTTATAAACTCTCCCAAAAAATGGAAGATGAGGGAAAATTACACAACACATTTTATGAAGCCAGCATCACCCAAATATCAAAGCCAGATAAAGACCCTACAAGAAAAGAAAATTACAGACCAATCTCTCTAGTGAACATAGATACAAAAGTTTTCAACAAAATACTTGCAAATCGAATCCAACAGTGTTTTGGTCAGCCAAAGGTGTGCCTTTTGAAATATACCAAAGATTGGTCGGTCTTTATAAAGGGTATTTATTTGGGGTAGAAGCTTACAGTTACCAGGCCACAAAGCATAAATTTCTTCCCATACCAAAGTCCACGTGTTGGAGCAAGATGGCTGCTGACGTCTCCAGGGTTCAGGCTTCCGGGTCCCCAGGGCTGCGTTTCTCTCTGGGCTTAGCTTCTGCTTCCACCATGAGACTCTCTGCGTTGTGTCTCTCCACAAGGCCAGCTGTAGATATCCGACGATCGGCTCACTCCAACATCAGAACTGCTTCTCAAATCTGCTTCTCTAAATCTCTTCTCTCAATCTGCTTCTCTAAATCTCTGCAACTCAGATCTGCTGCCTGGCCTTTATACTTGAGACCACACCCACCGAGGGGCGGGGCCCAGTTAATGCCCTTATCATAACTTAATGATGCCCAGATGAACAGATTAGTTTACAAGAATAATCCAATTTATATTTGGAATTCACAATTAAATAAAACTCTGAAACCATTACAAACAGCATAATAAAAGACATCACAACCAAGTTAGATTTATTCCTGGTATGCAAGGCTGGTTCAACATAAGAAAATCGATCAATGCAATGCACCACATTAACAAATTGAAGGAAAAAAACCACACGTGATCATCTCAATCAATGCAGAAAAGGCATTAGAAAAAGTCCAGCATCCTTTTGTGGTAAAAAACAAAACAAAACAAATAAACAAACAAAAAACACACACACTTCAAAAGATAGGAACAGAAGGAAAATTCCTCAATATGATAAAAAGCATATATGAAAAACCCACAGCCAACATTGTATTCAATGGGGAAATGTTGAAAACTTTCCCCCCAAGGTCAAGAACAGGACAAGTATGTCCACTGTCACCATTGTTAGTCAACATTGTGCTAGAAGTTCTAGCTAGAGAAATTAGACAAGAAAAAAATAAATAAAAGGTATCAAAATAGGAAAAGAAGATATAAAACTCTCACTATTTGTGGATGACATGATCCTATATTCATAAAATTCTGAAATGTCTACAGCAAAGCTACTTGAGCTAATAAATGAGTTCAGCAAAGTGTCAGGATACAAGGTGGACACTCAAAAATCAGTAATTTTTTGTACACTAGTATTGACCAATCTGAGGAAGAAATCAGGGGGGAAATTCCATTTACAATAGCAACAAAAAGATGCAATTACCTAGGAATCAATTTAACCAAAGAAGTACAGGACCTATATGCAGAAAACTACAAAACAATGCTAAAAGAAATCTATGAAGACCTAAACAAATGGAAAGACATTCCATGTTAATGGATTGGAAGAATAAATATCTTGGAAGATGGCAATCCTACCCAAACTGATTTATAGATTGAATGCAACACCAAACAAAATTCCAGCAGCCTAATTTATGTAAATAGAAAAGGCAATTACCAAAGTCATTTGGAAGGGATAGTGCACCCAAATATCCAAAAACATTCTAAAAAAGATGAGCAACATGGGAGGACTTTCACTGCCTCACATTGAAACATATTACAATGCTAAAGTGGTCAAAACAGCATGGTACTGGCATAAACTAGACACATCAATCAGTGGTTCAGAATTGAGAGTCCTGAAATAAACTCTGACCTCTACAATCAACTGGGTTTTGACAAACCTGCCAAGTCCATGTTAATGGGACAAAACAGTCTCTTCAACAAATGGTGCTGGGACAACTGGATATCTATAATCAAAAGAATGAAAGGGGACCCCTATCACAGTCCCTATATAAGAATCAACTCAAAATGGCTCAAAGACCTAAATATAAAAGCAAAAATCACAAAACTACTAAAAGAAAATGTAGAGAAACACCTTAAAGACCTTGTGGTATGTGGTATTTTCTTGGATGCAAAACACATGCAACAAAGGAAAAATAGATAAATGGGACCTCCTCAAAATCAAACTTTTGCACCTCACAGGACTTTGTCACAAGGGTGAAAAGGTAGCCAACTCAATAGGAGTAAATATTTGGAAATCACACGTCTAATGAAAGTTTAATATCCAGGATACACAGAGAGATGTTACAACTCAACAAGAAAAAGACAAATGACCTGATTCAAAAATACCAAAAGACTTGATTAGAC